>JABUQX010055140.1:0-25000 GCA_015478945.1 Trachelipus rathkii
TTAGGGATCTCTACCCTGTGGGCTCTCGGATACACACTTAGGAACTTGAAACCCTCAAAAATCAAGTTTACTTATTTCAAGATTCGACTAGTTCCGGCTCAGTGATCCGCATCATGAGCCAACTCAGGATCCGACTCCTTCCCCTACTCAGAAGCATGTCGGTTGGTTATTTTCTATCAAACTATAGCCATAACCACGTTTTGGGGGCTCAGCACCCCTACGGGAGTTGCGGCGGTGTGAAATAATAATAATAATAGTAAAATAATAAATAAATAATAATAATAATAAATAATAAATAATAATATAAATAATAATAATAATAAATAATAATAATAATAAATAATAATAAATAATAATAATAAATAATAATAATAAATAAAAATAATAATAATAATAAATAATAAATAATAATAAATAATAAATAATAATAAATAATAATAATAATAAATAATAAATAAATAATAATAATAAATAATAATTAATAATAAATAATAATAATAAATAATACTATAATATATATTAATAATATAATGGAGGATATTTACTTAATACAACTTATTTAATTATACTTTTAAATAATTAAACATTAGATTAATTAAATATTAATAATAACTACCGATAAATAATTAAATCAGTAGATCTACAAGGTAAGTGAATATATATTAATAAGGTAAGATCTATATAATTCACTGTATACAGGTTATATACAAGTAATGAAGTGAATATAGATAGAGACTTGGAATAGTATATACTGTAAATACATAAGCAGTTATATATTTAATCACAGTAGAGGTGAGGAATGAATATTATGAGAGAAATATTTTGAGTATTATGGAACTAAATCGGATTATATTCGCACCATTAGAAATAGTTTGAATTACAGTGTATTGTGACCTTCCAAAATAATAAGTACCATAATAAGAATGTGGGAATAAAATTAGTTCGACAAAAGTAGATAATAAATAATAGTACTCAAAATCCCTGATAGTAATAGCTCACCGAGAGAGTCAAATACGAATCAGTGAGGAGTAGAGGAGAATCGGAATAACTTAACAGAGTAGACAGATTAGTGGCACACATTAACTAGAGGAACATACCACAATCAAAATAACAATAATAAATACATAATAACAATAAACATAAATAATTAATTAATGGGAATATAGATCTAACTAGTGTTAACTATTGTTATAAATAATATAATAATAATATAAATAATAATAATAATTATAAATAATATAAATAATATAATAATAATAAATTAATAACTAAAAATAATAATATAAATAAATAATAAATATAATATAAAAATATAAAAAAAATAATAAATAAAGAAATAAATAATAACAAATAATAATAACAAATAAATAATAATAATAATAATTAATAATTAAATAATTATTAATCAAGACAAGGGTTATACAGCAAACAATTGTAATAGTCTCAGAATAATAACAATAATAATATAATAATATATATTAATATATATTAAATTAAATATATAATATATTATAATTATATATATAATTATTAATAATTAATATAATAATAATTATTAATGTTAAATAATATAATATATAATTAATATATAATAAGATTCAATTAATAATTAATAATATTATAAATATATATATAATAATATAATATATAATAAGTTAATAATATTAATTATTAATAATATCAATAATTATATTAAAATTAATATATATAAATAATAATTTAAATAATTAAATAATTTAAATAATATAATAATAATATAATAATAATAATTAAATAAATATAATTTCTTGTTCGATTTCAGAGCAGAGAGATCAAAAATTTCCATTGGTTAGAGAGGGTTAACCACGTTAATTGAAAAGAATATTTAAACCTCCCTTTTATAAGATCAATATTTGCATCAAACCTAATTTAGACCTAAGCTAATATTTGTTGTTCTTCATTCTTTATCAACTTTCCTGCCATGTGCAGATGGCCTATATTACTTATTATTATTATTATTATTATTATTATTATTACTTATTATTATTATTATTATATTATTTATTCTTTATTATATTATATTAATTATTAATTAATTCTTTATTAAGTAACATATTATTTTATAATTATTTATTATTATTTTATTTTTTATTACTCATTATCAGTGAATAAATTTAATTATTTAATTTCACTGTACAATCTAATTAAATTATTATTCTTATATAAATATATTAATTATATTATTAATAACTTGCTTATTATTATTTGATTATTATTAATGTTCATTGTATTTTTATTTATATTAATATATTTTATTTTTATATTAAATTATTTTTCAGTTATATAATTATTATTAAACTTATTATTAAAATTATTATACTTGTAATAATTAAATAATTCTTATTATTTATATCATTAAATTTTTAATATTACTATTAAAATTTATAATTAATTAATTATTTACTCAAATTATATTATTTACAGTATTCTAAATTAATTATTTATTATATTATCATATTATCATTATCCTTTATTTTATTATCATTTATTTAAGTGTAAAAATCATTTAATATCCTTATTATCATTATTATCAAATTATTTAATATTTATTATCTATCATTAATTTATTATTTAATAACTAAATTTTATATATTATTATAATAAATTACTATATAAATCTACGCATTCCGGGAAGACATCTTATCAGTCCTGTTACAGACATGGCCATACTCTCCTCACTTTCCACTCCCTAACTCATAATCTTCCTAAAACCCGCTCTTCGATCAGTATTAACTAAAATAATAAGATGGTTCATTGAATGTACTTCTCAAGCAATCTCTATTACGTCGAATCCTTATCATTCAATTCTTCGAGGTCTTCGCCCCTTGGTCTGTCTCCTCGGTCTCCAGATCCCACCTACTCCTATAGCCACCCTCCACGTTTTCCATCTTCATTACAATTAATGTAATCTCTCACCAACCTTTAAGTCTTTATGTGGGCATTACCTTACTTTGATATAAATAAATGTGAGCTATTAGCAGTGCTCCTAAACCTTCTCTAATTCTTTCGTATTTTTATCTCACTAATTCTTCTATCCTTCCTGGTCTTTCCGGTCATCGCTCTTAATACATTCATTTCAGCAAGGTTTGCACTCTGCTCTCCTCTCTTGTTTCAATACTCGATGTTTACGCCCCATACAGCAATGAAAGTGTTCAAAGCCTTATCTGAAATTACTACTAATTCAAACATTCTACCCCTCCAATCTCATTATCCCTGATGACCCCATTACAATGATAGTCAAGTCAATTACTAATAATACTTGTTTCATCCCCATTCATTATTAATTCTGTATTTAGCATCTCTCAAAAGCACTTTCCTCCCTTTTCTACCAGAAATTATTCCCCTAACAGAATATCTTTAGTATTATTTTTTCTAAACGTTATTCAATCATTCACACACAATCAATTATCACCTCCAATTCCTTCTCTCTCCTATCCTAACCTCTATCTAATTTCCTGTTTCATGCACTAAGCCCGCTTTTATCTATCAGTTTTGTTAGCAAAGCACACCACCTGATATTAACTCTTTACTTCATATTTTCTTTACTCTTCATCCAGCACGCCAGGTCATCCGCAAAAGTACATCGCATCTCCATCCATGTTCCTTACTATTTATACACGCTATCACACTTCACTTATATTCTAATGTCACTTTAATTTCTAATCAATAATCCAAAATTATGAAACGAACAGAATTGGAATGACAATACAATTCAATGACAATAACTTGACAAACTCCACCGCTTTACACCAACTCCCACCTCAAACCATTCTCCATTTTCTAAACTAGCTCTTACATTACAACTTTCATTTTTGTGCATACATTCCAAAGCCTTTCTCAAGTAACAACCCACTCCATAATCTCTTTCTAAAACCTCAAACAATTTCTTTCATGGCACCGAATCGAATCCCTTTCTCAGATATATGAATGCGATATAAGCATTTTTGTTATATTCTATTATCTTTTCCATTATCATTTTTAGGGCGAACATAAGATCTATGGTACTTCTGCTCGCCCTGTACCTATACTGCTCCTCCCCAAGTTTGGATTCTATGATTGCTCTCATTCTTCTTTCAAGTATCCTTTCGAATACTTTTGCCAGATGGTCCAGTAGTTATATACCCCTGTAATTTTTGCGTTCACCTACGTCTCCTTTTCCTTTATATATCGATATCATGATGGGTTTTCCCCATCCCTCTGGGACTTCGCTTTCCTTCCAACACCAAACTGCTTTCTTCACTCCCTCTCCCCTATCTTTCATTATTTCTATAAGCAATCCGTCTTCTCCCAGGTCCCTGCCATTGTTCATTCTCCTCAAAGCCTCCTCCAACTCCTTCTTTATTAAATATTTAATTATAATATTATTATTATATTATTAATTATTATATTATTAATTATTAAGGCATATAACACATAAATCCAACAAAGCAGATTCAAAAATGCAAAGAAATCGAATTAAAAATTTATCACTTTCAACTTCACGAGGTTGTCCCGCTTGAAAAATAAAACAAAACAGAAAAAAAAAACTTTTAAATAAATAATAAAACCGGTTCATTTCTTTCAGTATGATTATACTGTTGGTTAAATGGATTTTCATGATTTAAAATAGAAATGTCAGCAAAGACCAAACAAGAGCACTCAAATTTTTTTACGGTTTTAGGTGTTATGGGTCAAATGAAGATTAAATACATAAAATTAATATTATTAAATATATTACAATTATCTAGTCATATTATAAATAAATAATAATAATTAATTAATCTAATAATATATATATAAGATGAATATATATAAAATTAATAATAATAATAATAATAATTTACATCATTATTAAATAATACTATTATATTATATTAATATATTATATGAGATGAACACTATATATACTATCAATAAATGCAATTTAATCTCCTTATATTCACGCTCATAAAAATCATAAAATTCACATAACTAATAATACATAAAATCACCTAACATAATCACTAATGTAAAATCAGACTAATAAACTCACAAACAATAATAATAATCATAATATAAAAATAATAATAATAATAATCAATAATAATTAATAATAAAACGAAGAAAGAAGATAAATTATAATTATAATAAATATATTAATAATAAATAATAAATAATAATCATGATATGAGAAAAATATGACAAAAATAATATAATAAATAATATAGAGATAAATATAAATAAATATAATTAATAATAATATAACATATAAACAAATTAACAACAAATTAATATATAATTAAGCTACTTAAATATTACAAAGATATTTGGGAGAGAATAATAACAAACTCTCCATCAATAATAAAAATAAGAGTGTTAATAACTATATAAATAAATTAACATTTAATAAATAATATAAATATATAATAATTCATCTTAAATAATAAATAAATAAAAATAATAATAATAATAATAATAATAATAATAATAATAATAATAATAATAATAATAATAATAATAATAATAATAATAATAATAATAATAATAATAATAAATATTAATATCGTTCTATTAAATTACTGTTAATTATAATATTAAAAAGTTCGTAATCAGACAATAAGGTAATTAAAAATACTTTACTTATTGAGGAAACTTAAAAAATTCTTTTTACTTTATATAATTATTAAAAGGATTTCTAAACAAATATTTGAATACTCTAATTGCAATTTTTTTTCCTTTAAACAATAACTTCGATATCGATTTTATTACCAATTTCTTGATATATAATAATAATTTTAATTATCAATATATAAAATATATTAAATTATATAATTTAATAAATAATAAATAATAATAATAATAATTAATAATAAATAATAAATTAATAAATAATATATATATAATAATAATTTGCTTCTAAAGTCTCTAAAGATGGGTATTTTATCTATTAATATATATATATATTATATAAATATATTTATTTATTTATATAGCGAGATAATATATATATATATATAATTATATTAATATTATAATATAATATAATTATAATATTATTATAATATTATAATATTTATATATTTATATAATTATATATAATTATTATATAATATTATATATAAATATAATAATTTATATATAATATATTAATATATATATATATATTATAACCTTATCTCGCCCTGGCTCACCTCAATTGGAGGGTCCACACTGCTTATTCCAAGAAGCCGGTGAGGTACCACCGGGCTCATTGGAGATAGGTTACATCAGGTCGGAGAAGGAAATAGATATGTATAGTAGAAGTTGTACGTGAGTATGTAATTATACCACTGGAGAGGTAGTCGAGATACCGAATATATTATATATATATAAGCTCAACCTCACCATAATAAGTAGAATCTTGATACATTTTGTGTTCATGGTAAATGTGACATCTGGTTGCAGGGGGGGGAGGTAACATAGGTCTACGTTTGAATTCTATGTTTATGTGTATGTATAAGAGTTATTAGGTAGAGTGGTGACTACTAGATATATATTGATCCGGGCGATGATCAATTTGGCCTACTACTGTATTACTGAGTATATTATCTTCTATAGGTATAATATTTTTTTGGAGGTGAGGGTGGAGGAAATTTTATTAGAAGTTTGATAAATCACCTCTGCGAGAAATAATGAGCTTGCAGAGACTGCAACAGTACAGTGAGTTTTATTATATCTCGTAGAAGAATCTGATAATTAGTGGCTAACAGTGGATAATATGGATATGTGCACACTCACTTCCACCATAGAAGAACCCCATGTAGATCTACATTTTTAGCGTGCGAGGCCCTAAGGGAGAGAGGAAGGAAGAATCAGACTAACTATCTGCACGTATGTCATCTAGATACAATGAAGTCCTCCTATCATAGAGACCTAGTAGGAAACCGAGGGTGGCTCGTCATGCGCAACTCTATATACTTCTTCCTCTGAATCCTATGTGGTTGAAGCGCGTTTGCATTCCGAGAACATAGTGACCTTTTTGTAAAACCATGGGTCCGCGATTTGAGATGTAACTTATATTACATAGCAGTTTAATGTACTCAATTGTAAGTGACGTGAAATTTGGGGAACATACCCTCGCACATGGGCATTACCTTACAGGTGGGTGAATTATATGCACCAGGCAGAAAACTCATCACAGTAAATGTTATACACATTGACAATATATCGCGTTCGTTCGCAGAAATTCACTTTACGTGAATCATCGGTACTTGGGACTTCGTTACAAGTATCATAGGGGAAGCGAGCTATTCAGAGATTTTGGGTAGCCATTAAACCTGGTTGACAAAATAATACCACTCCGGGATAAGGTTAAATTTTAGAGGTTTATATGATTGACTGTCATTACGTAATATTCTTCTATTGCCTTCTAGAGGTGCTTAGATTTGATGATCCTCCATGGCGATCCTCAACTAATGAAACGAGGGAGGATATAAATAGTTCTCATGACGTCTTATTTAAAGAGCTCATTATGAACATTAGATAGTGGTGCGTCCGATAAGTTGTTTGTATCCGAGTCGATACAATAGGCAGTTTGATAGTGGGAAGGGTTCTCAACGGTAGAATCGACGTTCCTTAGCAATATTTATAACACCTTTATGCAGAGTTACAGATCGCCGCAACCGTGAAAAGTAAGAAAAAGATACAGACCATGAACCACTAACATATTATATTACTATTCTATCAATAAATATAACAACGCATCAATTCCACTACATATTAACACAATTTATACCACATAATGAAAATAATCATCGCAAATAAATCCAAATAACACCATTCATTACAAAACATACACAAGCTTCAAGAAATACCCCCTTACAGTATAATTCAATCTTTGAGAACCGTGAATCAAACTTCGGTGTATAATGCCTGTTACCCGTAGATGATAGGAGTAGAGAATGAGAGAGAGAGATGAAGAGAGAGAGAGAGAGGAATTAGTTAAGAAAGCTAAGTCAGGGAAGATAGAAGAGAGAGATGAGTTAAAGTATACGATAGAGTAAGAGTAGAGAAGAAGTAATCTAGAAATAATAAATTAAGTATTGGTATAGGGACTCTTCACATTCCAAAATAAAGGAGTTATGTGGGTTACCATGGGTTCTCTATACTACTTATCTTTCATAAAAAGTAGTTGGTTGCCACTTGTATATCCATTTTGGGATTTATAAAAATTAATTAATTTGGAATATTTTTCCCCGAATTTATATCATAAGGGTAGCGATAGCACTAATTTTTAAAATAGCATATAAAGACGAACGGATACTCCACTGGCACGTCAGTATTGGGAGAACAATGGTTAAAACAGGCTAGATATTGGTGCCGATCGGAATGTCCCACTTTCGGAAAGAATTGGTGGGATATATCTACGTATCCGAAATGTTGTTGATATCCATTTTCCCTAAATTACCCTTCAGAACATATTTTTTAACAGTAAACTTTTAACCTAAGAGAAAAGTTTAATATAAATAACACTTTTCCAGAGCAAATTATATGCCCTTTCAAATCAGGGGCAAAAAAAAAACCGCAATAAAATTTTAACATACACATACATTAAAAAAATTGAAGAAAATTAATATAATAAACAATTTCCATATTAAATGGACCAAAGATGAAAAAGATCACCAAGACTAGGAGCGCATATTAGTCTATAACAACAAAGTAGGCGATGGCAAGGTGGGCGCTCAGGAGGACTTTTAATAGTAGGTTTTACATAAAATTTTCGTGGTATATATTAATGCTGGATAAATAATGAAGTTGCTTTTGGAAGAATAGTAAGAATGTCCTAATTTGTTAATTGGAATGTTATGGTGAATAGTTTTAATACAAGGAGTAATATTCTGGGAGTGGTGAAAAGGATTATATGTAAGTTTAAGATAAACTGATCCCTTTTTGTGATTTCATAATGATATCGAAAACTCCAATTATCATGTTGGTGCAACTTCTCTCTCTCTCTCTCTGTCTCTCTTCCTTCCTTCTCTACATCAAAATCAAACGGTTCAGATTGATCCGAGGATCATTCTTCTCTTTCCTGCCAGCGCGTTCTATCCTCTTTCGACAGTCTGTCTTATATTCGCTCGTCTGAGTACATCTGCCTCACATCTTAGTTGCTTACATCGCTCGTTCTATCAACGAGTCCAAGGTGTCTCGTCTGGATGGAATCTCTTCTCCAATACGACGTCAACATGCTTTCGTCGTCTACTCTCCTTCTCTCACAGGATATACTGGCTGGATCTAATAAACTTAGAGGGTAAAACATACAATCAGGTATACCTTTCTATATAGGTGAAAGCGAATTCAAATTAGTAAAATAGGTATTATGATAAAAATAACGATTACTGAATAAAAAATTATTTAGGTATTTTACTAAGAGGATCATTATTACATTTAAATTTTGACTAATTAGTCTATTTATTTTTAGAACTAATGTTCTTGTTTTTACTAAAGTGTAATTGATTCTATTGTTGCAATCATTCGGTGCGAGCAGCACATATTCGGGAATGATATAGAAAAATGGTATAGTACGAAGAATTTTTAAGTATAAAAAAAAAAATATTAATTATATTATTAGAGTAAATAGTATAATCATTCTAATAACAATAACTATAACCTATAACCTAACCTAAATCATTCCCTTTTACTGGCTCGAGCAGATGGGGTGATCAAAGAGGGGTAACGTATATTGGGTGTATATCTATATAGCTATAGTACGGGTTTCACTCCGACGCTTCCGTCACTACTTTCGGTAGGTATGATAATATACATCCCTATATACCTTACTATGTCCCTACTACATCGTACCTAATCGGTCAAACCCCTTAGAAAAGTTAAGTAAAATAAAACTTAAACCTAACCCTAACCCCTTATAACGGCGGTTCATTTGTAACGGATATTATTAATTATTAATTTATGAGTTATTAGTTCTTCCGCACCCCGGTCCTTATACACTCACTCTGTCGGCACACCTAAGGTATATTGCCAATTCCGCGTGTGGGCGAACCAACGAGATGGGCCCCTAATTACTGGGCTACCATCCCCTTCGGTACTGTGAAAACCCCACCCTCAACAATATGGTACATAGCATATCTATAGTGTTAAGCGAGGTTACACCCGGCAGAAATTTAGCTAGCGTTTGGGTGGACGTTCAACACGGTGGCAGTCTGGCAAGGTTCGATATAATGCTTTTAGGGAAATACATAAACACACCGGTACACCACAGGCCATGAAGGAGAGAAGTGCGAAGAGTAGGTTAAGTTTGGGGAGGGTAAAAAGTAACTTTGGAGAACGAGTAGATCAAGAATCAAGTAGTCACGTTACGAAAGCTACTGAACACCGTATATTAGAAACACATGAGAAAGGAGAAGATCTGAGGTTCAACATTGTCAAGTACGAGTAAGGACGGTCTCACTCCAGTGAAGATAACAAGTCTACTCGAGGATTCATGGGGTTATTTCATAGGCATTGTGTGGTCGAGTAATATGAGTGGTCACATTGAAATATATCAAAAGAGCGAGCACTGAAGGATACATTCTGTCGATACTCTCGAGAACGGCAGATACCATGAATGAGGGTAAGCCATTTAAGCGTCGAATAATCTAATTTTAGGGATTATAAATCATTTTCAACTTTGGATATGTGAACGAATATGGAATAGTAGTAGTCTGGAGATGTACGCGGTCAGGGGACACAGTGGGCTGCCTTGATGGAGTTAAGTAGGTTTACGAATTCGAGTACGGATGGCACCACACTCGGGGAAGAGGTTTCGCCATTGCATATGTCTGCATCGGGGTGCCACAAAGTTTGAAATGACCGTTTGACGAGGATGGGTTCTAGTCTTTTATTGGCCGTAAGGAGAGAAGGCATAACTCTGTTTGAACCGGTCTGAATACGGTAGAGTGAGCAAACATCTTCGAAGCGGAAGCAAAAATCTATATATAGCGTAGGCTCACAAAGATTCAAAGGACTCCGCTGACACAAATATAAGTCGGAGATTAGTATCCATATTTCGGCACAAGTTGAATGAGCACATGTTTCTTTATAAGAAAAGAATGGTCGATGTGTAAAGACAAGCGAAACAGTTTTCCAAGAGAGGGTGCAAGCTCGGAGGAACTAGTTTAATAAGCACAGGGGTATGCCATTATGCCATGCCGTTAGTGTTAAAACTCAGAGCAGAAATAACATTTATAGAAGAAATTACGAGAGAGTGAGGCAAGGCAAGGATGAGATGGAGTGGTGGAGAATTACTAATAGCTCCATAATCGTCTAAGGTGGATTAAGAGAAAATGGTCTGAGAGGAGCGTTCTTGTTTAGTAGAAGACAAAAGGCAGTTGTACTGTTAAAAGATACTAAGAGGGATAGAGGAGGAAGCAAAGAGGAGGAAGCACCAGAAAGATCATTATTTTCCTACTGATAAAATAGCTTTTAATGTTAATAGTAGATTTAACACGATTCCATGATGAAATATAAGTTGAATAAGTTTGAAGATGATAATACCCCGAAGGCAGCGTCTCTACCTTGAAAAGTACAAGAACAGTCAGAGTTAAACCAAAGCTTATTAATTTTAGTTGAAGGAAAAAAAATGAAATCCAAGAAAGAGAATATCTTGGTTATCCTCAGGCTAGAAAATTCAGAAGACTGAATCAGAGACACGAGAACAAACATTATTATTTACATAAGCACAACAACAGCCTTAGGATAATAATTGAGGATACAGACAAAGAGAGGCATCAGAGTAGGGTTGGTTATCAGAACACTTAAAACTCCTGAGTTTCGGTTAAGAATAAGACGAGAGTTCTACAGGAAGAGAGGTATGTTCAACAAATCGGAAGTTTGAATAAGACCCCTTACCAGACAAACCGTCATCCCGTGGCAACACCAACCCTTTACCAGAACAAACAGTCATCCCGTGGCACACCAACCCTTTATCAGAACAAACCGTCATCCCGTAGCAACACCAACCCTTTACCAGAACAAACCGTCATCCCGTGGAAACACCAACCCTTTACCAGAACAAACCATCATCCCGTGGCAACACCAAACCTTTACCAGAACAAATCGTCATCCCGTGGCAACACCAAACCTTTACCAGAACAAACCATCATCCCGTGGCAATACCAACCCTTTACCAGAACAAACCGTCATCCCATGGCAACACCAACCCTAATACCGGACGCGGGAAATTCCCAAGTGGGACCTAACGCAATGCCAACTCCATATCGCATGAAATAATAAAACTTAATATGTAAATTCAGATTGTGGGGGGAACTAAAAATTTCGCCTTCAAAGTTTCCTCAATCGTTTTAATAGAAAAACTGAAAATATTACATTCCAGTTTATTTTGGCGCGCAACAAATATTGTTGAGGTCTTTCCCGAATATTTTTTTAAAAACAAATTCCGTTTTGCTATCTATTTATACATATGGATATTTAAGAGTTTAAAAAATGTTTCTTATTCCTAATATATCACACTATTGCTGGAGTCAAATATGCATGATAATAAAAACCACACACCAACACAACACCATAAATATATATATATATTATTATAATATTATATATATAATAATATATATATATAATTATATAATATATCTATGGCACATTTATACGTATTTTTTATAAACATTAATATTAGGTATTTATATTTTAATAATAATTTATAGTTTGTTTGGTTTTAAAGTTAGGTTATAAGTATTAGGTATTAAGAGTTAGGTATTTAGGTATATTAGGTTATTAGGTTAGTGATTTATGAGTTATATTATTGTATCTACAAACTTGTGTGAAATATAGATCTCATAATACAGATGCTCAAACTCAAATAAATTTAAAATTAATATATATATATATATATTAAACGATTAAATTATGTTGTAGTAGTGTTAAGTTGTGTTTATTCGCTCGTATTCGCTGTGTGAGGAGTCAACCACTTTAAATTGATAGTGTGTGCATCTAATGAGTATAGTGTATATATATATAGGTAGGTGTGTAGTATAATAGGTGTGTCATGTGTTAGGTAGGTAGGTGTGTGTTAGTGTAGGTAGGTATTATGTGTGTGTAGGTAGGTTAAGTCGTTGTGTGTGTGTTCGGTAGGTATAGGTTAAGGTGTGTGTGTGTGTTAGGATGGTGTGTGTGTAATGTGGGTTAAGTGGATAGGAGTGTTAGTCGTTGATGTGAAGAGCACCTGAGATGAAAGTGTGTTGGTAGGTAGGTTGTGTGTGTAGTGTATGAGTATAGGTGTTGTGTGTGTAGTGTAGGTAATAGGTTGTGTGTGTGTAGGTAGGTTAAGGTGTGTGTGTTAGTAAGTAGGTTAGTATAGTGGTGTGGTAGGTTAGGTAGGTATGTGGTATGATAGGGTTTGTGGGTGGTAGTGATCAGGTGTGTATGATGTGTATGTATAGTAGTAGGTAAAGGTTGTAGGGGTGATGTGTAGCGGGTCGTGATAGAGTTTAGTGGATATAGTCATCAGGGTATTTAGTAGATCGTAGTGTCTAGTTGTAAGGGCCTAGGATTGCGTGTCAGTGAATCGTGTTAGGTTGTGTTATGGCTCGCGTCGCATAATGGGTAAGTGGCAAAATGTAGTGCTGTGTGAGATGGTGTAGGTTCACGCGCTGTGTGTGAGGGGTAGGTGTGTGCGAATAGAGTTAGAGTAGGATATGTGGTTGGAGGGTAAGAATTAGGTATGTGAGAGTAGGTAGGATAATGTGTGGGTAGGTATAATTGATGATTGTGTGGGGTAGGTAGGTGTGTGGGTAGGTAGAAGTTAATATGTTGTGAGTAGAGATTATAGTTGGAGAATAAAGCTATTAATGATATTGGTAAGGATAATGATAATAATAAGATATTTTGGTAGAGTATGATATGTGATGGGTAAGTGATAGGATTGTGGATGGAGTTAAGAGTAATATATGGAATGTGATTGATGGGATAGAGTAATAAGGATTGTTGTGAGGTAGAGTATAGGTGTGTGGGTAGTGATAATAGAATAAATGTGATTAGAGAGTAGAGTTAGAGTGTATGATAGGAGATTAAGATGATAGGAATAGTGTGGGTATAGGAATATAATTAATTGTGGTGAAGTGTAAGGATAGAGATTGTAGTGAAGGATAATGAGTAGGAATTGTGTGGGTAGGTAGATAATAGTATGAATAAGAATAATAGGTGTGTGGGTAGGTAGGTGTGTGGGTAGGTAGGTGTAGATAAAGTAGGATTGGATGAGATATGAATTAGGATATACGGTTAGTGATAGAGGTAGAGTAGGTATGTAGATGGGTAGTGATAGGGTGTGTGGGTTAAAAGTAGGATAATGTATGTAGGTATGAATTAGATGTGTGGATAGTAATGATATAGGGAATAGGATATATAGGTAGAGATAGTGAATGTTATAGAGTTAAAATGAGCTTAATCATTAGGTAGAATAGTTAGGTAGGTAAGGATCGTGTTAGGTAGGTAGGTGTGTAGGTTTAGATATATAGGTGATTATATGGAATCGGTTAAAAGGAGGTAGATCATAATAATAATAATACTAATACTAATGCTACTTACTACTACTTCTACTACTACTACTACTAACTACTACTACACTACTAATAAATAATAATATAGATGTAATGATATAGGTTAGGATGTATGTGTGGTAAGATGATGTATAATGTGTGTAGTGTGTGTGTGTAGATCAAAGATGGATAGGATAGTGTGTAGGTAAGTTAGGTATGTGTGTGTAGAGTAAGAATAAGGATTATAATGTGTGTAGATTAGATTAAGTACTTAGGTGTGTGTGTAGGTAAGTAGGGTGTGATGTGTAGATGGTGTGATGTTGATTGTGATTAGTGTAGTGTGATGTTGTTGTGTGTGTTGTGTTTTTTGTTGTATATTTTTTTTCGGGAATTAATATAAACTTCATACTGATGATACAGAAAAGGTTTATTCCGAAGAAGAAAATTAAGATACATAGGATATTAAGGATATTTTGATATGTGAATTGCAGGAGAGCTTCATCATAACTTAATTTATTATGGATATATTTTTTATTTATTATATAATATCAGTACTACCCTCACTATGAAATAGGCGCTTTAGCCTGTAAGAGTAGGATTTTACGTTATATATATAATTATATAAATATATATATATATAAGTCGCTACACATTTTATATATTTTATTCTTTTTATTATACTCGGATATACTTAAATATATAGTGAGGTATTAAGGCGTCATTTATTAACTACTCAAGACTCGTATCCTATTTACTTCTGGTACAGGACTTCACGATAACGTCCTTATCGTCAATATAGTTAGAGTACTTGTTGCGCAAGCTATAGTAATATTTTCATCTTCTATTAATGTTACTATTATATTATTAATTTTTTTAATTCCATTAATTCTCCGGGATATAAATCTGTTTCATCTTCTTCCAAGTTTTCTATAATTTGTTGCGAATCTACCACAAATATACGCACAGCCCGATTACTTCGATGATTCGCGGAACTCCATTGCTATTGCTGGCATACATCGTTTTAGTCTTTCCTACATATACTAAAACAGTATAATATAAATAATCTATTATAATAATTATTATTAAATATATATATATATATATTTATATATATTAATATATATATAATTATATATATATATATATATATATATATATATATTTTATATATAATTATAATATATATATATTATATATTATTAATGATATATTAATATATATATATAATATAACTATATAGTTTAGAGTCTATCTTTATAGATAATATTTACCATTACTAAATGATCTCGTCATGAATAAGTAATGTGTTATATTTAGTGAAAGAAATACTAGTAGACTATCTATAACACCATGAACAATCAGTCTGTATCTCCTCATCTCATTAATAAGTGAGTCAGAATGTAAAATTTGTAAGATATACGAGCCACACAAATACAGAGAAGAAAAGTGATAAGCATGTATGTTTACTATTACCATATACTAATTGTGCTAAATTTTTCTTTATCAAGTATATTTACGACACTGGTAGCATCTTTCCATGCAATGCCTCTAAATAACTACTTTTATTGATTTACTTCTCAAGCATAAATATACTTAGCTATAACCAGGATTACTTAATGTAATTCATCGAGTTTCCCACATTCTTTCATTATATATTTCTTGAGCTTCATATAACTCATTGAATATTATTATTATAGATTATATTATTTCTACTCCTCATAAGTAGCTAACTCATATAAGGTGTTCAATGTAATTAAAATGTATCGTTTTATCTTAATCTATTAAAATAACATATTTCTGAGTGTCTCAAATACTATATTCATTATCTACACAACAATTATTTCGAGGTCTGTTTTTATGAAAGTGAGACTGCTATTATATATATCAGTTTGATATTGATAGACAATCTAAATAAGATGTCATACACCTAATCTCCTAAACTTTACACCTATCCAGTTAGACTTAATGATGCCCCTTACACGCTGAGGGTTACCTCAACCTATATGGATCTTTCGTTGTCAGCCCACCAGTAACTACCTAACTTAATGCGATCGTATTGTTAGATCTTTCATCATATTTCGCTAGCGACCGATAACCATAATGAATTATGGAAATATTAGTTTATAACAACTCGTTGGAGCATTATAAAAAGTTATGAATATAGTTATTATGTACTCAGATAATATATATATAATATATATAATATATAATATTATATAATATATATATATATTTATAATATATATAATATTTTAATATATATATATATATATATATATATTATTTATATATATATATATATATATATATTATATTATATATATATAATATATATATATATATATATGTTATTATATTATATATATATATAAATATAATATATATATATATATAAATATATATAAATAATCATAAGATTATATATTCCTCGGATAAAATATTTAAAATGAGTGACAAATGCAGAGTAAAATACACCAACTTTTAATAACAGTTGCTAACAGTCAAAATAGAATATAACTTTACCTCTGTGACCAACGTGGCTCTTACTTAAATCCTCACAATTCCTCTCGCGACCACCGAACTATATCGCGGTCATTATAAAGTGTCCGCCATTAAGAATGACTTGACCAAATATGAAAAACACAGCAGAGCTATCAAAACACGGTGAGAGAATCAATAAGATCATTAGATCTTAAATTCGTGTGTGAGTTTTAAACACAGGCGAGAGTTTATTATACCACCAAAACATTAGACGCGCTTAGAGACATATTCCTCTACGAGTGTGAGAAGGTGCTATCTACGTGAGAAAAACGACACTTACATAAATCTAAGATAACTAGTTTAATAAAAATTATTATTGAGAGTATTTGGATGTATTAGAATACTTTAGGAATATTATCATATGCGAGACACAGTATTTATAAGTACTCTAAAATTGAAAGGGACATTCCATTTCATTACGAACTCAAAATAAGAACTGCTTTAATTGTCGTGTAATCCTCAATATTTTAACTTATTATAGGAGAGATTAGTTAAGAGGGCACGACAATTCTAATAGATTAGGGTTACAAAGCGTGAGCTGGTCAGAGTATTAAAGATCCAATCTTGATAGCTTCCCTCAAGTTAAGGAGTAAGAAGGGACGCCCCATATATAGACCTATATGGGCACTTGGGTACGTACGGGTATTCTCGAGGTTATGGGTATAAGCGCTAACTCATCATTATAGATTTGAGTGACATACGGTAGTTAGTGATCTACCAACGCTTAATAGTAGAAACTCTGACATCAAGTATACTATAGCCGGTCATAAGGATAACATAAGTAACTGACTCACTCACTAATATGAGCTCACGACACCCCCGTGGATAAGAATATGTGAATTTTATATATGTTCTGACTCACGTAGCATTTCGTAGATGATAGCACTATATATTACAACACACGTAACATCATGTACAGATACTAAGCTGGCGGAGTACACGGCCCAGGTATAGTTAATGAAAGTAGATAAATATCATTACACTTTAATACCTAAAAAAAGTACAATCACTGAATTTTAACAAAATTAATGTAATACTTGGTACTTTCAAAACAATTTCGAGGCATTTCGATGAGTGCATTATTTCTAGATTTTCTTGTATCCAAGAAGTTCTTTAATATTTCCCTTACTCCAGCAGTTTAAATTGTGTTAAAAGTAACAACCTTCCTTTATTTTTTTTTTCTATTTTTTTTCTTTACTCATTTATACTGTTTTTATTGAGGACTTATAACGTTAAAAGGAGTCATTGTACACTCCAATTATATAGATATACCTAATGATGAACGGGATTTTACAAGATAGCGCAGAACCTATGTTAACGTCTATATGTGAGTATATAGTAATCGAGAGTGTCTCTGTAACTGACTCCCGACATAGGCCACTGTGTTCATAGCGCACGCTTATAAACCGAGAGCACTCGCCACAACAGGAGAGATGAGAGAATACGAGAGAGTTTAAACGTAACGCAACAATTGTGCTGCTATGGCAGTGCTGTTTCAACTCTTCCGTGGTGCGGTTATTTGACTGAAGAGAAAAAAAGGGGGGGGGGAAATCAAGAGATACAGAAGGCGCATTATACGTGTATATATTGAGGAGGAGCCGCGAAATCGACGCTCCCGTCCAAGTAAAAGCGTGAGGTCGGTTGATATCTATCATCATTTCGGAGAATGCGTGGTATAGCTGAGCACGTCCATGAGACAAATTCAGGTGATTTATAGGAAGTGTTCTTCGCAGTACACCCCTGCCTGAGGAAACGATTGCAGGTATGCGTATCGCTCGAATCCTTCAACCCGCTGGTGTTAGTCCTCTCGATATCAACATCCACAATCAGGATCGTGACATGTAGGCATTTGTAACTTATATGATTAATTGAAATGTCTTTGATATTTTCGTCACTCTTATTCAAACAGGGTGTTTCAACGCTATGATAATGTAGTGGAGATAAATCGCCTAGCAGCGAGGAAGGGGCAAGGAAGGGGCTCTGCTGGGGAAACACCCCACGATTCAAAAGGGAAAAACAACGATGAGGAGAACTATATATACTAAAATCAATACTCAGAACATATTTTTTGCAGCGAAAAGTTACCATTTTAAAACGTCGGGATCCTAACTATGAGAGCTCTCAATATAAAGATGTATAGTATTGAGAATTAAACGACCGTGAGTTATTTATTATATTAAAAAATACTATGTATATTATTTATTAAAATAATAACATGATGAATAAAAACAATGATTTTCCTTATTATTTATTTGTTTTATTTATATGTTTTTTTATTATATATTTATTTCTTAATAACTCTATTATAATGTTTATTTATTTCTTTTATTCATTATATAAATATAATTAACTAATTAAAATATGAATATTTATATATATATAAAATCATTTATTTAACCCTATATAATTATAACTGTGTATGTGTGATAGATATGAAGTGCTAAAGATGTTAGAGAGATGTTAAGCGATGTGTGAGGGGTGATAAGGTGTATAGAGTGTAAAAAAGAATATGCCTAGTTTATTTTATCATAAAATCCTTATTGCTCGCTATCTGTGATGTGGAAGGTCGCTAAGAGTAGATAGTAAGTTGAATACACTTTGTGCACCAATAGCTAATTTGTATATATATTTAGCATAAGATAGATTTTGATGATAATTAATTAGAATATAGAGTCATAATAATTATTACTTGAATCGTAACTAAGATTTTTACAGCACTCCAATGGACATTAAAGAGTAATTAAAAAAATAATTTTTTAAGAAAAAGATTAGTCATTCAATGATACACATAGTTATGATAAGTTGAGTGGTATATTACTTAGAGAGTTTACTCCGAGATTAATATTATAGTTACTGATAGGCAACATCAGTAAGGTTGGGATTATATAATAATGTTAACACATTGTATTATTGCTAATTCTGCTATATTGCATCTGATCCTCAGAACCAGTAGATTTACATATTACATTATTGGGTATTTGTATAGAGAGGACTATTCAATTTACAAAGTTATCAATAACAATCTGGATTCCTCATTCCTCATATCTAAATAAATCACTAATTTGGAACCATTTGTTAAATGATAAATCGAAAGCAGCGGGCTTCACACATACTATGAGAGTCTCACGCACATAGAGAGCTAAGAGATGTGAAAGATGTACTATTTATAGTAGAGTGCTGGAATATTAATTGTTATTATGAGATGTTAAGATAAACAGTGAACCACAATAGCTAGAAATGTTCAGATAATACTAGGAAAGAAACACTAGCAATAAGTACCGCGTGACGAGCTACAAATTGGCACAGAGGGAGAAGATATATAAGGGCTTACATATAGGAGATAAGATAAAAAAGTTAAGAGTATATCTAGTGGGATAGTGTACTTCTTTAGATGAGTATACGTTTACTAAATATTCACATAAGCTACTTTGATCACTATATCACTATATAAATCATATCCGCTAAATCATTAATTTGAAAAAAGTATAGAGAGCGATATAAGACAGATGTGAGGTGGGCTAGCTTCTCCGCTTGTTAGTCATTTATCATGTGTTCTAATTATTAATCTAATTTAATTGATAAATATTAATTAAGTATATTATTTTTCTGCATGTTCAATTATTATGTTAGAGCCTTAAGTATTTCTTATTTTATTAATATTTATTATTGCATGGGCTGAGAACTTCTCTCACATGCAGCTGATAGTGGGCAGGTAGAGTATCAAGAATATTCGTGAGGTATGAAGTAGTTACTATTATATTTGATATTAGCCAATGCTTATATCATAAACTTTAATATATTAATCCTCATCACTAATAGCTGCATATATGACTGAGAATAACATATTGAGTTGGAATATCATATATTGACCCTAAGATATTTATCTACACTAATCCAGGAATAACTAGGCCAGAGACCTACACGGAACCCACCATAGATGGGAAAAATACAAAAATGTTTTGCCTGTCACGATATGATATTGAACGCGTGTGACATTTAATGATAAAAAATTCAAACCAGTAAAGTATAAAAGTAAAGTATAAAAGTCAATATGGTGAAGTTTGGATTGTTTAGATTACTTTATGATATATGAATATGCTAAGATCACGAGATTTTAGGTAACTAAAAAAAGAATACTATGTGTGTAATGTTTATATTGAAGAATGAGCTTAGTAAACATCTGCCTGGGTTGAGGAAGGCTTAAGAATATAGAAAAAGAGGAATTATAAAAATCCTCCCTATAAGGTATGGGCGACTTTAGAGTTTAGAACCGTGTCCACTAGAAATTCCATATATAGCATATAAGTATCTAAACAGCTTGACTGCTAAAAGAGCTTGAAGAGATTCAGTGAATAAGAGTTCAGACTAAGTTTATATAGTGAGAGAAACAGCTTGATCCTCTCAAGAAATATCGAAATTACAAGAATTTTAAAAGTGGATGGTTTAAGTTTTGTTTTTAAATATATTATTGTTGTTGTGTGCGATAAGCATCGTAGAATAGATCAGAATAATTGATTGAGATGTTGAAGAGTTGAAAATTACCATTATTTCTCAGCTTCCAATTAAAAATGAGAAGATCATAGGTTGTTAGTTGTTTCACGGTTACGCCACAAGGATTCGATATTTATGAAGTTATTTTATTATTATTATTTAAAAAGATTAAAGTGGGATTGACTCATAAGCAGATATGTGGTTAAGTTCTACACGGGATATTATACAGAAGAATAGAAAGATCGTAGAGATTATATAGACATACAAATAATTATTTTTTATATTAAAATAATAAATTAGTAATTGTTATAATTCTAATTATTATATTTAGATTAATTATTATGATTCTAACAATATATATGTATAAATTATTATTTTATAACTTCAACATTTGCTTGGAAAGTAATTCAACGACTGTATCGAATACAACAATAGACAAAAGTTATCTTTTGTTATACCGTATAACCATTTTTTTAAATTATTTTAAATTGCTCAAACCTGAAACCAAAATCTTTTACATATTCCTAAGTTATAAAGATTTATAAAATAAAAGCTATACCTTATAAAAACTTATAAAATAAAAGCTATAACTTATAAATTATACTATTATATTTTATATTATATAATATAGAAAATATGATAAAGAAAATCGTGCAAAACTATTATATTTATAAAGAATTATATCTTCTTATTACCTAAAAACTAAAATTGAAATTTAATTAAAATTCAATCAAAATTTAATGTATCTGTCTTTTACATAAAACATCTAACAATATTAAATTTTATTTTAAAATAACTTACGAATTAATAGAATCCTTTGATCATATACTAGGTGGAGGAGCGAACAAGAATATTAGAAACAGTCATATGCGCGCGTATCTTAATTTGTACTACAGGGTTTATATGCATACTTGGGAATATATATATTGATCTGTTTTACTACTTTTCTTTTCTTCATTTATTTGGTTGGTCTATAATATGAATATTAATAAGATCTATATCACTTACAACAAAAACAAATGCTCTTACTGTATAGACTCATATTATGAATATTTTATCTAACTCTCTTTTTCGGTAACTTCTCTCTCTTAATTTCTCTTTGATGGGAGTATATCACATTCACATCATCGTGTCTAGTAAGGAAAAAAAGAGGGAGCTCAATTCAAAAGGAAATAAAAAATTAGGGGTCATCGAGGGGTTGAGACGCGCCTTATTTTAAAAGGATATTTCTTATTTCTTTAGCGAACTATCATAAACGTTCTCTGCCGAGAGGTCAATCTTCTTTATGTATTTCAGGTATGCTATAGTAGCACCATTTATCGTACATATATCCTAATACCATATTATTATTGGTGAGCACTTCACAGTTTGAATAAGCTACATATTATACTAGGTGGGTATACTCTTTACTTTGATGTATTAATTTTCTCACCTAAACTAGTAAATATAGAGAGATGGACATATGTATTATGTTATTCTTCCCGCCTATATGTATCTAAAATCTATTATTATATTTAAAAATACTTTAATTTATACTCAAATCACATTATTATATGTATATATACTATAAAATATTAATATATAATAATTTAAATTTATCTATATATGTAACACTATGGTTATATAAATAAATATAGAATACAAGATAAATAATATATAAATATATTATGATAGTAATGTAGCAAACTAAAATTTAAAGAAATTTATAAAAAAAATCATAAAAAAACAAAAAAGAATAAAATATTTACAATAATAAAACAAATAAAAAAAAACGATGTTTTTTTATATATCATAATATATATAATAACTGAGATTTAATAAAAATAATAACCTCATACGTGATCTGTTATTTTTATATATAATATCTATATAAGCTGTCCTCTTATATAATACCTCCTGCGAGTACTAATCTATTCGTGAGTACGTAAGTATGGGGATTAATATCACTATGTGTGTGTTTCCTAGTCTGGAGGTGCGTACTATTGATTTGATACTATGCTGTTTCGAGTGATATGCAACCGATATAGTAACGCTTGCCAGCGTATTCTCATATCTTATCTACTCGTCTGACTCACTATAGGTGAGCTGTATCTACTACTCTATCTATCTGAGTATTATCTAGAGTATACTCAGTATTCCAACTACTCCCATCTCAGCGGTCTATGATAATTACGTGACTCCTATGTGAGTCATCAGTCATATCTAGAATATAAAATTGATATGTGTTTTAGTGAGACAGGCTATAATATATACTTATTACCGATAACTACTCTCGGCAGAGACAATATTGCGCTTAGTCACCTTGGACTCATCAACTATCTATTATCATACCTATATACGGTTCTGGGGGAATAGAATACCTCACTACTGCTTAATATATAGTCATTGTTCAAAATTAAAGTAGTCATTATCGCGTTTTTGTAGTGAGGCCTATTTTCCTATCCTTTCCTTCTAGCCATACTACCTTATGTGTATTAGCTATTAATTTGTATAAGGTAGTAATTACTATAATTAATTATATATATATATTAATATATTATTTCAAGATGGGGACTCCTAATATATACTTAGTGCTTAGCAACGAAAGTTATCATATATAAGATACGATACAATAATATTCTTTTACAAAATTTAATAATGTTACGATAAAATTCTTATTTTTTTGGCGAAAATTGATCAAATGAAAGAAAAATAATCTACGTATATATATAAAAAAGATATATGATAAAGTAATATATATTTGAAAAATCAAGTGGTAGGAAATCATTGCGATAAATAGTGCTATTTTTAATCAATAAAAAGATGGTTTTGTCGTGCCAGAATGAAAATAGCAGAATATTGTGTGTATGTAGTAAATAATTAGCCTATAAAATTGTATAATAATATGTTGCATTTGGCATGTGCAGTTACATTATCAATTGATTAAAGTCATAAATAAGCTTAATTATATGTATAAAATAGATCTTGTTGTTTATTGATTAATAGCATAATATATATATATATATATATAATATCTATATTATATAATATATATATATATATAGTATATATATATATATAATATATATATTATATATAATATAATAATATAATTATATATAATATATATATTATATATATTATATATATATATTATCAGTGGCGCTTCGTGGTCAAATTCTTTAAGTAGGCAAATCAAAAATAATAATATATATTATATATATGATATTATATATATTTAATATATATATATATATATATATATAATATATTATGATATATATATATATAAATATATATATATCATCTTACTTTATTTTCATAAGCGCGTCAAAGTAGTCGGTTTCAAATTTGACAAAAATAAATTTTATTTTCATTTTAATTTCAATTTTCGCACCTTAAATGCTTTTTTTTTTATTTAAACTTCGTTTCAATAAAAAACATTTAACAATTTGTAGTTTTAA
>JABUQX010055140.1:30000-40170 GCA_015478945.1 Trachelipus rathkii
AAAACAGGAAAACAAATAATGTAGTTTACGACGTTCCTTTAAGGATTGATCGGTGTAGTAAGATTTGAAACCACTAAAATTTCTTATCGAATGTATTTGAAACCACCAAAATTTCTTATCGAATGTATCAGCCTGATCCAAGTAGGGAATATATGCAATGCTATTAATCATCATCGGTCTTGAAAATAATAAATTTTTGTTACGGATGCATGGGCGATTAGTCTGGAGGAGACCTTTATACTTGAAGAGATTGGTGAACTTCTTTGTCACTCACAATACTGACCGTTTTAATAATATTAAAGTAAGCCTACATATGCTAAGTACTCCCAAAAACACGTGTCACACACAAATAGTGGTCAAATAAAAACAAATTAACAGATCAATTTAATATATGCACGATGTAATCTACACCCAATATTAATTACAATGCTAGAGGACTCACATGAAGTCTTTCTACTAGTCTTGTCCTGTATTCTATATCTGAGGAGGCCCTGGGTTAGGGAGAGACCTGAACGGTCTCTATAAAACCCTTTCCAACCGCAAGTAAGCCGCAAGTAAGCAGCAAGTAACTATTGTTAATGCAAAAAATACAACAAACATTCAAAATGACCACTTCGCCTTAACACAAGCCTCAAGTCTGTTTTCAGTCTTCTATTGAAGCACGCACCACCTTCAGCAGAAAGTTCTTCACCGCACCGCACCCCACTCGCTGTCCGAACAGAACGTGACCTCGCTACCGTGGCTCAATCGGTAGAGGGACAGAGTCGCATGGCAAGGGCCCGGGTTCGATCCCTATTCCGGATCCTAGGTGGAAATTACCTAGAGAAGTTTCCCTCCTAAAATAGGGCTATGCCGTGAGGTAGTAAACTTAAAAAAAAAAAAAACACGAATAATTTGCAATCCAAAGGATTAAGATCCGAGCTAGAAGACTGTCAACCGTCAGAAAATATGGACCATAGTCTCTTGAACCAAGCTTGAATAGACCTCTTTGTTTGTCGGTTCTGAATCCTACTGAAATGTGCATGCATCATTTTGGAAATGGGTCTGACCTTTTGGTTTTTACCAAACCTTCAAGATCGGTTTGCTGGTAAACGGTTAGAGAACTTTTAACACCTTTTGAATAAAAAATGGAGGTTTGACCCCATCGTAGCTCGCTCTCCACCAAACCATAACATGCAGATTTGGACATATGGTACGTGTTCGTGTTCTGCTGCTTCCTTAGATAAGGTAATACACACCCAAGTGTTTTGCCTTTTTAAACTTTCTTCCACTGTAAAGAATTTTTTTTTCGTCTGCAACGAGAATTTTTCGGTCATACTCGTACTCAACCAAAAGGCGTTTAGACTTTTCTCTCCTATTTCTCTTTAGGGCATCCGTGAGCAGATGTTCAGAACGTCCTTTGTAAGCCCTTAATCTTAGGTCCTGTCTGACTATGCGTGACATCGAATTCTTAGGTATTTACATTTCACTTGAGCGATATGATGTTTTGTTTACGAAGACGACTTCGCTCAATTCGTGTCTTTTCATCTTTGACATCCTGCAATGTCCGAACAGAACGTGACCTACTAGTACTATGACGATCTTTAGCATCATCAATGTTCTCGTATAACGTTATGTCACGATACACAAATAAACGGCTAATGCCTAGTGGTTGCAGAGTCTTGTAAATGGTACTTTTTTTCTATGACACACACATATAACTCCCTAACAGCAACACGGTTTTGTTTATCGCCCCCAACTCCATAGTTACTTCATATGCAATCGATTAAAACGGTCTAATAATCTTAAAGTGTGAAGGTTACATATTGATACCGTAAGTTATAACCTTAAGTTATACCAATTTCTTACCGGCCTATAGAGATTTCAATTTTGTAACTATTTTTTGTAACTTTTATACTGAATAGCTTAAAATTGCACTCAAAATGTTGTAAAACCACTTCGTAACTTTAGTACATATTCTTATACATAGATTGTTGTCATTTTTGTAACAGTATAAAATTGATTTTTTCTTAGTTGGTTAAACTTTTGAGCAAGATGTCAGGGAGAGTTTCCATTCGTTTAATTGTTTCAATCCTGCCTTCTTTGTTTTAATCTCTTTCCTTGGATCAGGTCTCCGTTACAGGCATTTGTTAACTATTCAAATGTTAGTTTTCTCTAACTTTAAAACCAAATACAAAAAAGTGAAAACGTTTGCCATGAGCTCTCTCTCTCTCTCTCTCTCTCTCTCTCTCTCTCTCTCTCTCTTTCCTCCCTCCTCTCTCTCTCCTCTTCTCTCTCCTCTCTCTCTCTCTCTCTCTTCTCACTCTCTCTTTCGCTCTCACCTCTCACGTTCTCTCTCTCTCTCTCTCTCTCTCTCTCTCTCTCTCTCTCTCTCTCTCTCTCTCTCTCTCTCTCTCTCTCTCTCTCTCTCTCTCTCTCTCTCTCCTATCCTCTCTCTTTCCTTCTCTCCTCTCTCCCTTCCTCCTTACTCTCTCCCTCTCTCTCTCTCTTTTTCTCACATATTCTCTTCTCTCTCTCTCTCCTCTCTCCTCTCTCTCTCATCTCTCTCTCTCTCTCTCTTCTCTCTCTCTCTCTCTCTCCTCCTCCTCCTCCCTCTTTCCTTACTTGGTCTCCATTCCCCTACTCCCTCCTTTTCTTTCTTCTCTCTCTTCTCTCTCTCTCCTATCTCATTTCCTCATCTCCTCTTCTCTTCTCCCTCGTCTCCGTCTTCTCAACTCCTCTCGTCCTCTCTGTCTCCTGTCCATCTTACTCTCTCTCTCCTCTCCTCTTTTTTCTTCCTCCCCCCCTCTCCGTCGCTCTCTCCATCCACACCTTCTCCTTCCTCTCCGCCTCCTCTGATCTCTCCTCCTCTCTCCTCCTTCCCCTCTCTTCTCCTCTCTTCCTCCCCTCTCTCTCCTCCCTCTTCTCCCTCCCTCTCCTTCCTCTCCTCCACCTCTTCCTCACTTCTCTATATCTCTCCTCTCTATCTCTCTCTTCCTCCTCTCTCCATCCTCTCCTCTCTTCTCTCTTTTTCTTTTCCCTCTCTCCTCTCTCTCTCTCTCTCTCCTCTTCTCTCTTCTCTCTCCTCCTCTCTCTCTCTCTCTCGTCCTCTCTGTCTCTCTCTCTCTCTCTTGTCTCTCTCCTCTCTCTCTCTCTCTCTCTCTCTCTCTCTCTCTTCTCTCTCTCTCTCCTCTCTCTCTCTCTCTCTCTCTCTCTCTCTCTCTCTCTCTCTCTCTCTCTCTCTCTCTTCACACTGGTTTGTCTCTCTCTCTATCATTCTCCCCACTCTTTTCTCTCTCTCTTCTCTCTCTCTCTTCCGCTCCTTGCATCCACGTTGCGTAGGGAAAGAGTACTCCCTCCTAATCTCACTCCCCAAGCCATGCATGTTGTATATTGTCTATAAAGGCCAACAATCATACAAACATCCTCCAAATAAGGGTTCGAAAGAATTATGAAAAACGTAGGTCTAAACAGGTATAATTTTTTAACGTTTTAAGAAATATATATCTAAAAGAAAATTAGTCATATATATATAATATAATATTATAATATATATATATATATATATAAAATTTGACAGGCACAATGTTTGAGTAATTTTTGAGAGCGCCGCTTCCCTTCCTCCCCTCGTTAGTCATCGCAGACGAGGAGTCGAAATCAGCAACCAATTAGCAGAGTCTATTTCAGAGCGCTAATAGACTGCGGGGAGAGATGAGTAGTATTTATGAAGGGAGAAAGAGCGGAGCATCGGACAGCGGGTTGCTAAATGGAAGGAGCAAACTACACTGACAGACAGACAGAGAGAGAGAAAGAGAGAGAGACAGACAGACAGACAGAGACAAACTGAGACAAAGACAGATAGAGACAGAGAAAGGGAGAGACAGAGAGAGATAGAAAGAGAGAGACAGAGAAAGAGAAAGAGACAGAGAAAGAGAGAGAAAGAGAAAGAGAGAAAGAGACAGAGAAAGAGAGAGAGACAGACATAAATAGATAGACAGACAGACAGACAGAGACAGATAGAGAGAGATATATAGAGAGAGAAACAGACAGATAGATAGAGACAGACAGACAAACAGACAGAGTAAATGAAAGTAAAAGAGAAAGGGAGAAAGGAAAAAAAGGGAAGAGGAATAAAAAAAAAGTTTGACAAAATATTTTCTTTATATAAATGATGTTAAAAACCCGTTTAATAAAATTATGAATTCAATGTATAAAAAAAAAAAAATAAAAAATAAAAATTTAAAAGTTTTTCCTCAATTTCTGAGCAGGAAAAGAAAGCGACGAATAATCCGATGCTTACATCGTTTAATCAATTTTTTAACCAAACTTATAAATTTATAATAGGAATAAATAATAAGAGGAATAAATAATAATATAAATAATAATACTAAACAATAATATAAAATAAATAATAAATAATATAAATAATAATATAAATATAAAAAATATAAATATAAATACAAATAATAATAATAAATAATATAAATAATAATAATAAAAATAATAATAAATAATAATATTCAATAATGATTAATAAGTAATTAATATTAACTTAAATAATAAAAATAATAATAAAAATAATAATAAAATAATTATTATTATTATAACCATTATTATTATTATTATTATATTATTATTATATTATTATTATTATTTATTATCTATTATTAATTATTATTATTTATTTATTATTATTGAATTATTATTATTTATTATTAATTAATTATTTATTATTATTATTATTATTATTAATTATTATTATTATTCATTATATTATTAATTATTATTATTATTATTTTATTATTATTTTATTATTATTAGTTATTATTATTTATTATTATTATTATTATTAAATATTAATTATTATTACCATTATTATTATTACCATTAAATTATTATTATTATTTATTATTATTAATTATACCATTATTATTATTACCATTATTATTATTATTATTACCATTATTATTATTATTATTACCATTATTATTATTATTATTACTATTATTATTATTATTATATTATTAATTATTATTAATTATTTTATTATTTATTATTATTATTATTATTATTTTTTATTATTTAATATTATTATTATCACCATTATTATCACCATTATTATCACCATTAATATTATTATTATTAATATTAATATTATTATTATTATTATTATTATTATTACCATTATTATTATTATTATTATCATATTATTATTATTATTACCATTATCATTATTACTATTATTACCATTATTATTATTACCATTATTACCATTATTATTATCATTATTATCACTATTATTATTATCAATATTACCATTACCATTATCATTATTATTATCATTATTATTTATTCCGAGAGGAAGGAGTAAGTGAGATGGATCTGAGGCAGTTGAACTCCGACCTTTCTTATTATACAACTAAAAAAAAGATGGAGTAAAGAACCCGATTATTTCTTTTTCCCAAAATAAAATAAAATAAATAAGTAAGTAAAGAAATATGAAAAATCAAATAAAATAAATAAAAAAAATATTAAAATTCCTTATCTTTCTGACAACTTCCCAAACAATTGAACGGTAAATTATTAAGTCTTATATCCCAGAGATCATAAAAGATTTTAAAATGTACTTTATATAACTTTAATACAGAATACATTTTTGGAAGTTTTTTTCTGTGTGGCTTATAAGACTCATTTAATATGCCAATCAATTAGAAAATCATAGTTTAAAAGATATACTACAAAAACCTTTTTTTATTAATATTTTGAGAGCTTAATTTTCTTGTGAGCCTTTTCTACCAATTCTAGCTATATATCTGTTCATTTATCAAAAATTTATTATACGGTTATGATAAAATAATTTTTTCCTATTGGTATAAATAAATTCAGAAAACTTTCAATCCATATGACCCTTTAAAGACCACCAGATATAGACCTTAAATGGGTAAATTCGATGTAGTTATTTTTCGCTCTTTTTAAACTCTTGAATCTTTTGAAAGGTCTATGGTCCATTTGCTTTTAATTTTACACCAAACACCGATGTGAATACTTTGCCGATACCGATGAATCACTTTTAGTGGTTACCAAAATTAATTAGATATAGTTTTTATTTATTAAAAACTGTAGCAAACTAGCATGTTGTTCAAAGGAGAATTCTTTGTTCAAACTTTTTACCTTTTATTAAATTCAGAATACTCCACACCTCCTTTATCTCCCTCTCGCTCATTTCGAATCATGATAAATACTCCTAATGATGTGATTCTTGACCTCACCGAGCTCAACTCCAAGATGGCTTTCAATCCCTACTATAGATATATATTTCTTTAGTGGTTCTAAAAAATTAGAATTCAGAGCAAGCAGAATGCTTAGGTAAACTGTTAAGATTAAAATCTTTCCGGTATGAAGCAACTAACCACTGGCATTTCTGCAATTTAAACTGTAGCTGGAAAACTGGTATATTTTTCACAGACTTACCTATTCCTTCACCTATGTGATTGACGGTAACTTCCACATTATTTAAACCTTCACTCTGTACTATAAGTTTTTTGTTGTGACCCTTTTCTCGTAAACCTTTATAAAAGAATAACACCGTTTCCAAATAAACAAGTGAGTGTACAGAGGAGTTCTATGTATGGAATATATATTACATCCCTAGGGGCAATTGCACCCACGGAGCAATTTTTGAAATATCTAGTTTGAGGTTTCTTTAAAATCCCATCATTGATGGTCTTCAATTTCTCCTAGCTGATAAACCGTGATATAGTTCTTATATATTCGATACTATTATGTCTTCACACAGTATCAATATATCTATATAGGTCACTCTGACTTCAGACTCATATGCTCAATCTCTTCATGTACTGTTCTGAAATAGTCCAGTACACACTTCCTTCTAGTTTATCCCACTTTTTTTGACTTACGTACTATCTTAATATTTGAATTTATCAATGTTCCTCGCTTTTGGTAGGTCATTTTATATATATATTATATATATATATATATATTATATAATAATATATATATTATAAATATAGATATATATATTAAAATATTATATATATATAATAATATACTACTATATATACTATATATATATGAATATATATATACTTATAGTACATCACGATTAAAAGGATCAGAGAAATTTCCATTTTTTTTACAATTAGCACCAACTGCCTGCACAGGCAGAGCCTTATTACGGGGAGGAGGCTTGCTACTACAAAATATAATCATAATCATAACCAAAATCACAATCAACCAAAATTATAATCATAATAATAACCATAGCCAAAATGATAATCCCAATCATACACATATCAGTAACCAAATTCAATCCAAATTCAATCAACAGCTACAATCATTGTCATAATCATAACCAAAATAATGACAACAACAATAATAGCAACAATAGCAACAACAATAACAAAACACACAACAACTTCATATTAGCTTACTCGGTATTAAAATGTATTCTTTAATTCTCATAACCTAATATCAAGTTATTAGCTTTTCACAATTTAATCACTTTTGCGCGACTTTAGTTTATCATTAATATTAACAAACTTATTACACTTGCTAAACCTTCATTAGAAATCTGTGTTTGCTTTAACATTTAACTTGCTAAACTTTACTAGAATTCGTATTCAGTTTCACTTTAAACATTTAATTTATAGTTTATACCCGTTTTACGGAACAATTTTGGAGAAGAATCCATTATTCCTGAATCTTCATCTTGGCTTCTACGTTTTAAATGATTGACTCTTCTATCTTCTAATGCAGCAGCCTGTAACCAATAAATAATTTCGATAAAGCTGGAATAAGTTGCCATGTCTTTCTCCAGACCAGAGTACGTGATAGAAAGCTTGGTAATTCTCTAAACAATACACTCTTCATCACAATGAGTAATTAATATAATAATTTGCATGTACTATTGTAAATTTTAATCAATTTTATTTGAACTTCTTGGTTGAATTAAAAATTTTAAATTCAATTAATAACACATAATTATAACATTATAAATTCATCAAAACATAATATATTATAATATCATATTATAACAATATATTATAATATATTATAACATAATATATTATAATATCATATTATAACATAATAAATTATAATATCATATTATAACAATTAATAATTATAATATCATATTTATAACATAATACTTATAAATATATGTATAACCTAAAATTTTAACTATCATCTTTATAACAACCTCTTTGTCAAACATTACAAAATTAGTATTCTAAATTTCTTTTATCACATAATAATTTTAATATCCATTTTTATAACATATATATAATAACTCATATAACATATATATAGTTATAATATAATATTATAACATTGACTAGTATTATCAACTACCATATTTATAACAATTTAGATATCATTATGAATTCATAATATAACAATATATTATAAATATATTTAAAAGAGGAATAATTTTGTTTTGTATCAATATCTATCATCTTTTATAATATATTCATAATATCATTTACTATAATTTAATAGAAAATTATCAATATCATCATTATAAACACCAAACTATTATAATATAGTTAAACATATATATTATTAATTTCTATTATAAATAAAAATATATCTATAACAATTCATATTATAATATAGAACTAGCAACATAATATATAATATCCATATTATAACATTTAATCAATTTTATTACTTCTTGTTGAATTAAAAATTTTAAATATCATATATATACATTATAACATTATAATATCATATACTACACATACTTACTTATACTATTCTTTTAGAACTAATATATTATACAATATATATTATAACATTATATATATTATAATATCATATTATAACATAATATATTATAATATCATATTATACACAATATTATAATACATATAAAATATATTATAATAATCACTATTAAAATAATATCATATATATATATAACATATAGTATCTCATTGACATTATGACCAAAATGATAAAAATTCCCTTTCTATAACAATCCATATATGTATATTATCATTATATATCTATCTATATCTATCAATATCGATATTAGATTAAGGAAGGAGAGTAAATAGAATGTATGACACAATTTTATATTATAATATGATATGAAAAACAATCTTAAAGAATGTAGATTAGTTATAATATATGAAATCATTATTATATAACCATATATATTATAATATCATAGTTATAAGACATAACTATAGTCTTATAATATCTATTATAAGCATACATACGATAAAAACTTCCCTTTCTAAACAACCATATTGTATATTAAATCCAATCATTCATACCACGAAAATATTATAATATATTATAACAAATATATTTAATAATATCATATTATTAACAATAATTCTATTTATAATATGATTTAATTAAAATCTATCTAAAATCATCTTTGTAGAAAAAATATTTACACTCAGATTAATTTGTTGGAGTGGAGTATGGAATATGAATTTTTTTATGTGGACCCGTAGCCGGGGCTGGATAATTACACAATTGTAGATCCGGAGCCGGAATTAGAGCAGCTTATTTTAAAACAATGTAGCTGGAGGCTAATAATCATTAAAGGAATATTTAATTAATATTAAAATTAAACTTATAATTATAAGATTTTTATTTATGTGGTTATTTATATACAAAATGAATCTATCCTTTCGAGTAAAAGCTAAACAATTATACTATTGGAATGAATAATATATTCAAGTACATGTATGAATAGGATACCGATTTAGAATCCATTATTATCTATGTATATTATCATTTATTATCATTCGTCTATCATTCCATAAACTATAATTTCAATAATCACAATACAAATCCTATTATAGTAATGTTTATAATGATATTAATGATTAATAATGATAATTGATATTCAGATAGTGATATAATTAATAATAGTATATTAATTAAATAATTCTAGATAATCTTAAATATATATGAAATATGATTAATTATTAGATTGATAATGATTAATGATTAATGATTAATTAAATAATAGTGAATATATAATGAACAAACTGGTTCGGGAAGGATTAGTAAATTAGATGAATTAGATTAATGTATTATATATATATTACTATATTTATTATTTATTAACTATTATTTATTTATTAGTATATTTATTTATTATTTATATTTATTTATTTATTATATTTATTTATATTTATTTATATACTT
>JABUQX010055141.1:0-7500 GCA_015478945.1 Trachelipus rathkii
CTAACGATAGTAGGTACCTGGTTGTGACGTCGTATGAAAAAAAAAAAACCTCGAGATGTAATAGTGATAATGAACTGCATCAATACTTTATATACTGGCTGTATTTATCAAAAAATTGATGGAATCACGGTCAATGCTCTTAAATACGACTAACGTTGGTAGGATTGACTTGCGAAAACGAACTTAAACGTGTAGACAAGTGAACTAGACTTGCGAAAGCAGGAATAACGTAGGGGGATATTGCGAAGATCAAACGAAAGACGATAGAATAATTTTATGTAAAACCCGAAAAAAATTTTGTCAAAAAATTTAACCAAGAACGTACGCAATATGATGATATATAAAAACAAGGTGACAAAAGTACTCTACTAGGATATATAAAAAAAGTAATAGAAAGTTAATTAAATATATATATACATGTAATGAAAAAGTTATAAGATAGTGATAAAGCTGAAAACTTAAAAAGCTCAGGAAAGAACGTAAGGTAATAACTGAATAGAATTAAAGGGATAACATACGGGTAGACGACAAATCATAATCTAAAATATACTGAAATAATCGTAATATGAAAAAGTGAGGACCATCAATCGAGGTGAAACGCCATTTTTCAAACAACGAAAGATATAAAAAAACACCCAGGAAAGTACATAGTCATTAAAAATATAATGTTTTATTAACATTGGCGACAGATGAGATGACAAATCTGTCACCCAATCATTCCTAAAAAAAAAAACACCCCATCTTCTCGGATGAGTATAAAAAAATATATATGACTGTAATGACAGGGGGAACAAATCTGTCACCTCACTGGTAACCAGATGACAAATTCGTTACCTAAAAAGACTCATGGACGAATGTGGTGTCATAACTTAATAGAACTAAAGGGTTTGAGGGAGAACATAGGGTGATACCGGGGTGAAAGTAACAAATAACGTACACAAATACACCTTGCATCCACACATACACACCTCTATAATATAACTGGCGAACGTACGTGGAAGAAGGGGGCCCACATAGGGGCGAGGCGCCCACATAAAAAAAACGCCATATAATATAAAGTAGGCAGAAAAGGTAAGCTGAGTGCTAAAAAAAAATGCCTGTATTGACAGAAAGTGACAGGAGGGTGACAGGAGGGTGACAAATCTGTCACCTGTCAAGATTCTTCCCCTTACTACTGATGCAGACATGCTCGCAAAGGTTTGGGACGAGTTTGACTACCGTACGGACATATGGCATGCATCCAATGGTGGACATATTGAGCACCTTTGATTTGGTATGTGAAAAATATTTATGCTTAGTATTGTAACATAAACTTAATTGCAGATTTCTATGTTCAATAGTTTTCATAATAAACTCTTTTCAAATCGGATAATTCTTTTTTGAAAACTATCCTGGTAATATTATATATATATATATATATAATATATATATATATTAGTATATATATATATATATATATCATATATATATATATATATATATATATATATATGATATATATATATATATGATATTATAGTATATATATTATATATCAGGGCGTATACATAGGGTAGGGAGGGTAGGTAGCTCCTAACCCCAAAAAAAAATTTATGTTTAAATAAAAGAAATTAAATGGTAAAAGTATACTACTAAATTATTAAAATTTTATTATAAATATTCAAAAAAAAAAGTAAGCTATTTTTCTTCATAAATTAAAAGAATAAACATACCACAAATACTAAATAGCTATAATAAATAATTAAATTCATTTAGAAATTCTCGCTCCTATCTCTGATCATAGAAGTAAAATTGTATGCTACGGACGGACGAATGACTTCATTTTTTATATCAAGTTATAAGGGAACGGGTCGGCTGTCTTACCTATAATCGAAAATATATGAAACTTTTCGTTCAGCTCTCGTAAATTTGCACGAAATGTGTGAAAAGTACGAGAAGTCGTATCAGTTTGTTTGAAATCTTTGTAACGAATGTGTCTGATGTTGAATGTTAATTTATATAACTTTTTTAAGTGGTATTTATCTTTATATACTTAAAATAATTGAAATAATGCATAATGGAGTATGTGTAGATTTTATATTAAAAAAAAAGCTTTAAAAACTTATCTATAAAACCACAGCTTTATTTTAAACACTCTAATAGCCTGGTAGGCCTAAGAAAATGACTCTTTGAAATGTACTTTTTGAAATTAAGTCTTTAAGTCATTTGGTAAATTATGATAAAGATATACTATCAGCTTTTTTCATACAAATAAAATAAGGTGTTACGTATATAGATAATTATTAGAAATAATTTTTCTAACGTTTTTCTTAGCTATAATAATGAGGTATATATATATTAGTATATATATATATATATACATAATATATTACTATATAATATATATATTATTATATATATAGTATTATATATATATATATATAATATAATATATATTATATATATATATATCTAATATATATATATATATATATAATATATATATATTATATAGTAATATATATATCGTACTACTGAAATGATATTATATATATAGTATATATATTCTAATAAACTATTATATAGTATAATTATTAATATAATAAATAAGATTTAATAGTAATATATATATTAGCAATTAATTACTATTATTAGAAATTAGTTAAATATGTGAATATATTAATTTATTCTTAAAGAATAATATAGTAGGTTATATACTACTATATATATATATATATATATATCGTAATTTAGTATATTATATATATACGTGATTATATATATAATATATATATATATTTTTTATTGTATATATGATGATTAATATATATATATCATATTTATAGTATATTTATTATAGTATAGTATATATGTGTTATATAGTTATATAGTTTTATATTTTATTTATGTATATATATAAATTATATATATTATTATTATTTATTATATAGTAGTATTTATATATATATTATTATAATTATATTATTATTTATATTATTATCAGTTGTGCGAAGCCGTCCTAGTCATCTATTGATGCGGAGATGACTGACCAGATGAGAAATAATAAAAATAAATCAATCCCTTTTTCTAAATTTTCATTATTTATTTTTATTTTCATTAGATTATTATATATTATATATTATAGTTATATTATATATATATTATCATATATTATTATATATTTATATATTATTTTATAATATAATATATATTTATATATACTATATATATATATTATTATAGTGAGTATATATATATGCCTTTATATATATATATATATAATTATATATAATATATATATATAATATTATTATATAATATATATATATTATCTTAGTATAAAATATATATATATAAATGCGCTTGAAAAAACGGATCAATTAATTAAAATGAATAAATATTAATATAACATGCCCAGGTAATCTCTAAATTTGTCAGGGATCATATTGGCGAGCAACATTATCTTATATATTTATATAATGTTCACATCTTTCTACGAACCAATCAAATTTACGGCGCCGAAAAATGTATATTTATATACACAATACAAATAACTCACTGCGTGTGAGAAATTAATGTCGCTGCATTCCTATTTGAGTGGATTTGTTTCTCGTATTAAAGCATCGGAACTTTAAAATTTCGTTGAGAGGCTGACTTTTCTGGAAAATATAATAAATTAATAAAAAATATATAAATATCATCATAAATTATTATTAGAATCAGTGAAATACAATAGTATATATTTTTACTATTTTTATCAAAATAGAGTCAATTAAAGTTCCGCCTTACTTTATTAGTCTATATATTAACTTGGTAACGGATACTGTATATTTTGAAAAACTAAAACAATTAAGAAACATTTGTGAATTGAATTTAACACTTTTCTCTTCGAATAAATATATATTTAATGGGAAAACTACTTTGAAAGTGTCATTATTATTACTTATTTTATTAATTTATTATTATTTTTCATTATTATATTATTATTATTATTGATTATTATTATTATTATTTTAATTATTATTTATTATTCTAATTATTAATAATTATTATAATTATTATAATTATTATTTAATTTTATTATAGGGAATATTTATTATTATTATTATGATTGAGTAATTATTATTTATTAGTAATTTTTATTATTATATGATTTTATTATTATTATGCTATTATTATATTATTTATTTATTATTATTTATTATTCACTTATTTAGTTTATTGCAAAGTTTAATAATGAATTGAATTTTTTCCTGTTTTTTTTTATTTTTATCCCTTCTTTCGTTTTCAATTATTCTAATTTTTGGGAATATTTTCTTTAAAAAAAAAAACTACTTCGGCCGCTTACTATTATATTATATATATATCATACTTTATGTTTAGTCGTAATAGTATAGTAGCCTATAGTATATAGTGTTACTATGTATTTATAGTATTATATATAGTTATATATATATTGCTATATATATATTATATAGTATATATTAGTTTATAATTATATATATATTATATATATGTGAGTTTTTCAGGTTTGGGTTCAAGTACATTTTTACAAGGACAAGTACAAGTACAAGTACGCTGGGTTTTAGATACTGCAAGTACAAGTACAAGTTGCTAGATTTTGTTCAAGTAACACTCGAGACCATAGTACAAGTACATGGTATCAAGTACAAGTCCAAGTACAAGTACTTGTGTGAAAATACTTGATATATATATTAATATATATATATATATATATATATATATATATTATATATATATATTATATATATATTAATATATATAATTATATATATTATTATATATAATATAATAATATCATCATCAACCCACCCATCTTATTCCCCAAAGACTGGAGACTAAGTGTTGCGTAACATATACCGGAAACATAAAAATAGTAAAAGAGAAGAATTTGAAGCAAGTAGAAAAGAAAGCTCAGCCTTACCGCCCCTTTATACAATTAGTGGAGAACTCGTGCGCAGTCAGAAAAATCCCACCCTAGAGGCTTCACGGGACATCGCGATTGACCCTCAACCATGACTTCTCGTCCAATGTGGGGTTCATTCTTGGCCAGTGGCTACAACATACCTCCTCCACCAAAACCCACCATTCACTCCTGTTATGCACCTTTCTTCTCGCCTCTGCCAACTCACATTTCTCTCTTCCAGGCATTCCTTTCTTGACTCATTCCAGCTTTTTCCTTCCTGTTCCATCCGGTCGATCCCAACACATCTTCCACTATACATCCGTTTAACCGACCTTCTGTCATCCATCTTTCCACATGACCAAACAACCATCTCTACGTACTTTCATTTATTCTCTCATTTAACCGGCTCCAAAATTCTCCCCCCAACCACCAAAAAAACAAACTCTCTATACGTATTCATTCCTCATCTTTATCAAATTTCTTTTCAACACCTAACAAGCCACCCTAGATTGTCCATTACTGAACACATTGTTAATTTTAGATCTATACCTCTTATTCCAGACCATAGTCCCACTAATATACAATTAACAGGGGTAACAACATACCCTCATGCAAGACCCTGCGCACTATAACACTTAGGCCCTTTACATCCACCAATGACGATTTTACTGCACCAGCCACCTTAGTACCATTCACAATTTTACTACTACACTCTGAATCATCCGCTCCCTTTTCATTCAACATTATATCCAATATTTAAAATTCAGACACTTTTTTCCAGCTGCTTCACCATTAACATAACTTCACACTGAGGTCTGTCCTCACTCACAACCTATAAACCTTACTCTTATCTACGTTACCTTGCAAACCCCTTTCTTTTTACACACCCTAGCCAAATCTCTCACTAGTCCTCCTAACTCTCTTCAGATTCGCGTCACACAAAACCAATATCTCATCCTCATATAGATATGTCGGTGATCCTCCACTCTTATTCATTCTCCATGAGTTTTAACTTCTATCTCCGGTTGTCACCTTCCTACGCTGTCTTAATTCTTGTTCGTAACCTCATCTCATATACAGATTGTATTGCCAAAGGAGTACATGCCACAATCCCTGTCTCACTCCGTATTAAATATTAAAATAATCAACTTTCGACTATTATCTTACACACGCTCCTCACTATCGTCATACATACTTTTGTTCTATTCAGAAGCTTTAAACCACCAACACACATATTCGGACTACACTGCCATTGATTCACTATTAATCCTGAGTCTATATCCTGTTGCAAATCCATTAAAATCCTTAAATACAATTGATTCTTCTCCTCCCTCATTATCGCAATCATTTGTTTCAATGTAAAGATTTGATCACACATCCTCTACCAACTTCTAAACACACCTTATTCTTTCCCAAATTAGTTCTTCACTCACTCGACCACTCTTTCGACCAAAATATCAACATATACCTTCCCTACAACACAACTCAATAAACAATTACCCTATAAATCTTACAGTTACCTTTTTTCTCCCTTACCTTTATATAAGGTACTATTACTCTCCTCAAATCTCTCGGAACTATACCTCCATAAAAACGTTTTGTTATACAACTTACAAATCCAATACACCACTCTCTCGCTATTATATATATATATATATTAATATATATATTATATAGTTATATATATATATTATATATATATATATTTATCATATATATATATATATTATATATATATATATATATATATATATTTATGTATATATATAGTATATACTATATAAATAATATATGAGGTATACTAAATTATAAATAGGCCCATATAATATGGTTTTGTGAGGTGAATCTGAAGAGAGTTTGAGAGGATTTGGAAGAAAGATTTGAAGGGTGTGTAAAAGGTTGGGTTTGAAAGTAAACGTAGATAAAGAGTAAGGTTATGGTTATGAGTGAGGACAGTCCTCGGTTGTGAAGCTTATGCTAGATGGATGGTGAGCAGCTGAAACAAGTGACTGAGTTTAAATATTTAGGAATATATGTTGGACAAAAAGGGAAGGAACGTATGATGCCGAGTGTAGTAGGTAAGTTTGTGAATTGCAGGAAGGAGGCCCTGGTGCATTAAATCCTGGTGGATGAAAGAGACTAAGTCTTGAGTGCGCTAGTTTCTTGCGGAGGGTATGTTGTTACACGTGTTAATGTATAGTAAGTAAGACTATGGTCTGGAATAAGGGTATAGATCTAAAAGTACAATGTTTTCAGATTGACAACCTTAGGGGCCGTGTTAGGTGTGAGAAGAATTGATTAAAATGAGAAATGAACGTATTACAGAGTTGCATGGTATGAAAAAAGGGATAAATGAGAAGAATTGAAGGATTAAAGGTATGTTTAGATGGTTTGGTCATAGTGGAAAGAATGGATTGATGAAAGTCGGTTGGTTAAGCGTATGTATAAGGTGGTGAGTGTGTTGGAATCATACTTTGTTCTGGGAGGACGCGAGGAGAAAAAAAGTGGATTTTGAGTCAGTAAAGAGAATTTCTGGAGGAGTGAAATGTGAGTTTGGTAGAGGGGCGAGAAAAAAAGTGCATAATAGGAGATAA
>JABUQX010055141.1:12500-27156 GCA_015478945.1 Trachelipus rathkii
GCGACATCACCAGGTGTCCCCCAGCCTGTCCTATCTCTCGTTCTTTATATTGTAGAAGTGTTAAATATTGAATAATAATCGCAATTATATAAGATGTTAAAGAAAGAAAACAATATAATGAGGACAGGTAAAGAATTAACTGCCTTCTCCGGGATTGAAACACCGCCATGTTGCGACTGAAGGACAATATACCCGGTGCGATACGATTGAGCATCCTCCAACCCAAAAAATTTGGATTCAAGAACAGTTTATAAAGCAACCAAGCTCCCTTCAAGGCGACATCTCTCGTTCTTTATATTTGTAGATTTAATATTGCATATTATAATCTTGCATTATATAAGATTGTTAAAGAAAAGAACATATAATGAGAAAGGTAAAAGAATTAACTGAACCTTCTCCGGGATGAACCACACGCCATGTGCGACTGAGGACAAAAATACCCGGTGCGATACCATTTGGGAAACACGAAAAATCCTCCCACCCAAAAAAAGATTGGATTCAAAGAACAATTATAAAGCAACCAGAGCTCCCTTCAAGGCGAACATCACCAAAAGGTAGCCACCTAAATCAAACTACCAAATATAAAGAAGAGAGTAGGACAGGCTTGGACACCTGGTGATGTCGCCTTGAAGGGAGCTCGGTTGCTTTATAATTGTCTTCTTGAATCCCACAACTTTTTTTTGGGTTTGGAGGCCATGCCCCATCCTTGCTGAATCGCCACCGGGTATATTGTCCTCACGCGCAACATGCGGTGGTTCCACATCCCGAGAAGGCAGTTAAATCTTTACCTTCTCAATTATAGTTCCTTTCTTTAACCATCTGTTATATAATTGAGATTTTAGACAATATTTAACATCGTACACAGTAATAAAGAAAACGGAGAGATAGGAATAGGCTGGACACCTGGTGATGTCGCCCTGAAGGGAGCTCGGTTGCTTTTATAACTGTTCTTGTATCCAACTTTTTTGGGTTGGAGATGCTCAATCGTATCGCACCGGGTATATTGTCCCTCATTCGCAACAGGTGGTGGTTCAATCCCGGGAGAAGCAGTTAATCTTTAACCATTCTCATTATATGTTTCTTTTCTTTAACCATCTTATATAATTGCCGATTATCATTGCAATAATTGTAACATCTACAACTATAAAGAACAGAGATAGGTACAGGCTGGTATCAGCCTGCGGTGATTAGTCGCCTATTTTAGAAGGGAGCCGGTTGCATTTATAATTGTTCACACTTCAGATCCAACTTTTTTGGGTTGGAGGGTATAGCTCAATCGTATCGCACCGGGTAATATTGTCCTAAGTCGCCAACATGGCGGTGGTTCTAATCCCAACGGAGAAGGGCAGATAATTCTTTAACCTATTCTCCAATTATAATGTTCTTTCTTTAACATCTTATTAATTGCGATTATTATGCAATATTTAAACAATCTATAATATAAAATACGAGAAGAGATAGGACAGGCTGGACAACTGGTGATGTCGCCTTGAAGGAGCTCGTTTGCTTTATAATTGTTCTGAATCCAACTTTTTGGTTGGAGGATGGCTCAATCAGTCGTAACGCACCGGGTATATTGTCCCCAGTCGCAACAATGGCGGTAGGTTCAATCCCGAGAAAGGCAGTTCAATTCTTTATCCTTCTCATTTATATGTTTCTTTTCACTTTAACATCTATATAATTGCGATTATTATGTCAATATTTAACATCTATATATTATATTATAATATATAATAATATATATATAATATTAATATATATAATTATATAATATATATATATATATAATTATTAATATTATATATATTATATATATATATATATATAATATATATATAAAATATATATATATATTTATTAGTGATGTACCGATACTATGGTATCGGTATTGGTATCGGCGGTTATCGGACGATTTTTGAAGTTATCGGGTATCGGTATCGGTTCGGTGGTATCGGACGATTTTTGAAGTAGGTATCGGCACGAGGCAATTTTTGATTAAGTAGTATTCGGTATCGGGCAATTTTGTGAAAATAGATATATGGTTTGGCCACGATTACCTTTTTAAACCGATACAACATTTTGGCGTCTTTAAATTGATTTTGATATATATATATATATATATAAATATATATATATTATATATATATATATTATATAATTAAAAAATATATAATATTATAATATATAAATATATATATATATATATATATTATATATAATTATATATATATATATATATATAATATTATATAATATATATATATATATTAATTAATTATATATAATTATATAGTATAAAATACAGATATTGAGTGCAACATTGCAAATGTTGCATAGCAACATTTGCAATGTTGCACGCGCACGTAGCGCGCGTACATATGATTTGTGTGTACATATCGATTATTTTTAATTTTATGATACGGTTAATTAGTATATGTTAATTATTATTATTTATTATTATCATTATTTACCCCTACCCCCTTTTTTCTAGTGCAACCCCCCTTTTTATATTTACGTATGTGTGCGCACCGTAGGTGCGCACATTCGAGTGTATGTTGATGACGCAGTCATCAACATTACACGAGATGTTCAATACACATCACACACACACACACACGCCACACCCCACACGCACACCCCCCGTTAACACTTTCCCCCAATCTCTTACCAACCTCTTATCTGTTGTCATTGCCCTCCTACCACCCCTTCTGTTTTGGATTGCCATGACTACACCATCTTACCTCTCTCTCGTCCCCGCCACGCCAACACACACTTGGTTTCCAAGCCGCGCTCAGCCGTTTTTTCTCCCCCTCAACTTTGGTCCCGCAACCTTTGCGCACCGTGGCCGCTTTCCCGCCCTCTGCCTCTGCCGCCGCCGCCCCGCCAACCATCCCGGTTTGGTATAACTCGTTTCGTCTTTCGTGTTCGCATTGTCCAAAATTGAGGAGATGGGGGTTTTACTAACCCTTACTCCCCCGCTCTCTAGTTCCCCCCCCCATCTTTGTGATAATATAAAATTGGATTCGGGATGGACTCGAATCCCTCTTTCCGGCTGCTCCAGCACGTGATTCGCCAGGTAAGTATATAGAACCCCCCCTTTTTAAATTACTTTTGGGAAACGTGCCATATGGACGGTCCTTTTCAGACCTTATTTGAAATCATGTTTATATAGAAATTTGAGTTCAATATTTGTATTAAAAATGAATAAATGATAAAAAATTTTTACATTCCCATGCAATGCCTTGTGAGATTACAAGGTGGATTCGTCTAATGTAGGTTTGCGGTTAAAAGAAAGCTTTAAATCGAAGAAAAGTTAATCCCTTTCAGTTCACACGGTTAATTACATTTTCTCCGATATTCTGACCGATAAGATTACGCCCTGGGCTATGAAGAAAGATAGTTTTCTTGACAAATTAAACTCTACTATTAATTTATTATATATATATTAATATATATATATATATAATATATATTATATAGTATTATATATTATATATATATATATATATATAATAAATGATATATATATATATATATAAATAAATATATAATAATATAAATAATATATAATAAATATATATATATATATAAATTATCTATATAATATATATATTAAATATTATATAATATATATTATAATAAATATATATTATATATATATATATTATATATATATAAATATTATATTATATATATATAAAATATTATATATAAATATAAATATATTATATAATAATTATATATATATAATATATATATATTATTAAAGTTTTGTCTTATATAATATATATATATTATATATAATATAAATATATAATATTTAACTGCCATGTGTTATTATATATATATATATAATATAATATATAATAATACTTCAATATATATATTTATATATATACAATATATAATATTTAATAATATTTATAATATATAATATTATATATATAATATATTATATAAGTATATATATATTACTGACTATATAATTATAATATATATATTAATATATATATATATAATATACTATATTATATATATATATATAATATATATATATATATATATATATATAAACTGCTCATCTTCACTGTAAATTCATCTCCATCTTAAACAAATTTTAAAATTATTACAATTAAATTCATTCCTATTATTATATATTTTTCATTTGAATTGTTAATCACATAGTAATGAATACGATGTATTATTGTTGGTCAGTTGCGAATTTTTGAGAGAGAGAGAGAGAGAGAGGAAAGAGAGGAGAGAGAGAGAGAGAGAAGAGAGAGAAAGAGAGAGAGTAAGAGAGAGAGAGAGAGAGAGAGAGATGAGAGAGAGAGAGGAGAGAGAGAGAAAGAGAGAAGAGAACGAGAGAGAGAGAGAGAGAGAGAGAGAGAGAGAGAGAGAAGAGATGTTCTTCTTCTTCTTCGATCCATTTTCCATTCTAACTTCTCATTCATTTCATTTTTTTTTCTTCTTCATCAACAAAACGCCACAGCAAAAACAGCATGGCACTCCACGAAAGGCATAACAACGAACAACAACAACAACAGCAACCAACAACAACAACAGCAACAACAACAACAACAACAAGAAAAGAGCCATTTTACGAACAAGACAAACAGAACAACTTGAAAGCTTCTATTCACCCGCAAAGCTATGAATGTTTTTAACTTTGAATCCTATCTTTTAAACAATTTTAAATTATTACAATTAATCTCATTCTATTTTAATATATTTATTCAATTTTGGCATTTTTGTACAAGCAACGAGTAGCACAGGAATTGGTTGGTCAGTTGCGAAATTTTTGAGAAGACAGAGATGAGAGAGAGAGAGAGAGAGGAGAGAGAAAGAGAGAGAGAGATAGATGAAAGAGACGAGAGAGAGAGAGAGCGAGAAGAGAGATGAGAGAGAGAAAGAGAGAGATTTCTTCTTCTTCTTTCGATCCATTTTACCTCATTCTACGTTCTTCATCATTTTTTTTTCTTCTTCATCATCACAAAATCCACAGCAGAAAAACACAGCAGTCCACAAAGGCATTAACAACAACAACAACAACAGCAGCAACAAAAACAACAACAACCAACAAACAACAAACAACAACAAGACAAAGCCATTTACAAGCCAATGCCAAACAAACAGAATCAAAATGAACAACAACGCTCATGGTGTTAAAACTTTGAACTTTTTTTTTCGAATTCATTTTTCCATTCTTCTTCCTCTCTCTTGATTATATTATTATATTATTATTATTATTATTATTATTTATTATTATTATTATTATTATTATTATTATATTATTATTATTAGATTATTATTATTTATTAACATCTCTTTGGCGCACCCATCCTTTCCAAAATACTCTTTTTTCCAGAGAGTGAGAGAGAGAGAGGGAGAGTTGAAGAGAGAGAGAGAGAGAGAGCGAGAGAGACAAGAGAGAGAGAGAGAGAGAGAGAGAGAGAGAGAAGTAGAGAGAGAGAGAGAGAGTTGAGAGAAGAGAGAGAGGAAACTGCCTACGCATCAATAGTGAATTTCGTTGTTCATTTTTCTTGTGGACCGTTTCACAATGTTATCATATTCAGAATTTATTTATTTATTTATTTTACTATCGAGTTAAACGTAAGTACATTGGCCCCGTTTCAGTAAGAGAAAATGCAGAAAGAATTACAATAGAAGTTTCTACTTTTTCTTCTTCTCACAAAAAATCCACAGCAAAAACAGCAACAGTCACAAAAGGATTACAACAACAAAAACAACAAACAGCACCAAAAACCAACAACAAGAACAACACACAAGCAACGACAACTAACAACAACAACAACACAGACGCCGCCTTGACAACAAGACAACAGAACAACATGAAAGCTACTATCACCACAAAAAAGCTATGACAATGTGTTTTTAACTTTGAACTTTTTTTTCGATTCATTTTTCCATTCTTCTTCTCTTCTTCTTCTTAATTATTATTATTATATTATTATTATGTATTATTATTATTAATTATTATTATTATTATTATTATTATTATTTATTATTAAGATTATTATTATTTTTAACTCTCTTTGATGCACCCATCCCTTTCAAGAAATACATCTTTTTCACGAGAGTGTAGAAGAGAGAGAGAGAGAGAGAGAGAGAGAGAGAGAGAGAAGAGAGAGAGAGAGAAGGCATGGATGTCTCGATGAAAGTTCTACCTCTGAGGCCAGTCGGTCTTTGAGATATTTTACCCAAATAAACAGAAAAACGAAACAAACAATACAAAGCGTGGGATTATTATTTACGGCCTTCTGTACATGACGTGTTTTGCCGCGATAACTAAGGCTAGTGGACTTATTCAAAGAATTAAGATGCAGTCAGTCTTCATCGTTGAAATTGCTTTATAATTCCTCTTGAAAAGTACACATATCAACAGTCTATTATTTATATCACCAGGCAATGAGAGTGACCAACCACCAATTTAAAATAGTTTTTTATTAGTTATATATATATATTATTATATATATATATATAATATATATATATATAATTAATATATATCAAATATATAATATATATATATATATATATATATATATATATATAATATATATAATATAATAATTATAATATATATAATTATATATATATATATTATAAATATATATAAAATATACTTGAGGTTTAAATAAATACGGGATGGAAAATAATATATATATATATATATATATAATATATATTATATATTATATATATATATATATATATATTATATAATATTATATATATATATATATATATATATATTATAATATTATATATATAATATATATATATATATATCAATCTCCACCCGCAGACATCTCCCATTGTGCCCCAGGCGCGGAATATAGTAAATTCTCTCAAAACTTCTGTTACTTATATTAAGGAATATTATATAGTAACGTACAGCTTGATTCTTGCACAGCCCCGAGATCTTTGTCGAGGTCAAAAGGGCGTATCTTAGTCTGCATAGTTTTATAAAGTATAGGAAAGGATCTGTATTCTATAAAATCGTTCTACACTGATTGAATAGTTTTTAAGCACGCTATTTTATCTCGCTTATCTTCTCTATTTGCCCATGCCATTAATTGAAACACCTCTGATACACCTCAATGATATATCGAAGTACGCAGTTTCACATCCCTCCTTCGCTGCAGCTGAAGCTCGCATTCTATGGCCGTATGCATCATCTGCTGCATATATAACACGTGTTCTTGTGGGATCACGGGGTGTGTAAGGATGTCTACTGAAAAATCCGATGTGTGACTGACACATGTATACCAAGATTTTAAAATGAACCAGCACTTTTGAATATACGATATAACACCCATAGCTGGCGTCCTTTTTAAAATGCGCTATAATACCAAGAGCTGTTAACACTACAACTTCCTCACCGATACTGATGCCATCAAGAGAAACAGTCTAACCCCCCACCTTTAAACTAGTAACGTCATAAACGTGAATTTTCATGAGACTTTATATTTCTAAAATTTCTCGGAATGTATTATATTATTAATATATATATATAATATATTTATATATATATATATATAATATATATATATATATTATATATATATATATATATATATATATTATAATATATATGTATATATATCATATATTATAATATATATATAATATAAATATATATATATATAATATATATATATATAATATATATATATATATATAATATAATTATTATATATATATATATATATATATATATATATTATAATATATATTTATAATATATATATATAATATATATAATATATATATAATAATTATATATATATATAATAATTAAGGAAAAAGGATAGTAAAATACGTTTTTATTTTAAAGCTTTCATCATGTATTCGGAAACTAAATAATCATTGACAAATAAATTTTTAGCATCGAAAATATTTACAAAATCATTTACACAGATATCGTTTAAAAAACACTTAATGAAATAAATACAATAAATTCCGCATAAAGCAGAGAACGAAGGCTGGACAGCCCTAACCAAAGTTTTTACATAATTTATATTGTTATATTTTAAAAAGGAAATGATGTAATGATTATCCATAATAAATTTCAAGTTTAAAGAATCAATCAGGTATACATCTCCGTTCTTCTCCTTGTAGATGGAAATCCAGTGTCCCGACGATGTCACATCTCGATGTGAAGTGTTGAACACGAAGCCGCTATCACTATCCTTCTTCAACCTCACAGAATCTACTTCATTAATAGCGAACACCCCTAAAAATCGAGGTTCGTTTTTAAACATAGCTTTTATTTCTTCTTCATTCATCTTTAGTAATTCAAAAGCACATTACGGGCTCTGTCAATTTCAATAAGTTGAGGGTGCTCCAGATAAACGATGACGGTAATGGATGTCTGCAGACTTCCGCTAAATGAAAGATTGAGGCCTAATGTCCCCTTTCTCAGAATGTTTAAATGACTTGCGTTACAAGCTGAAAGATCAGGGCTGAGATCAAACGCGTACAAGTTACTATTCGTCGCGTATTCTTCAAGATTCATACCAGTACCACTATCTCCGCATGAAACAGTGTTGGCTATTAAATCATGGAAAGGTCGCGAGCATAGAGATTGTAACCCATTATACGACATTTCATAATCACGTCCGTATGGCTGTCCATTTACATGTAAACTGACACCCCTAAGGTTGAAAGGGGCGAATTTATATGGTGATTTTTTATAATGACCTGAATATCCCTCGTGTTCTACAATTCCAGCTATTACTTTTTGAGGCAGATTTCCGCTAACAATATTTGGAATACTGATGCTTGATAAACCGTGAGTGAAGTTAAATACTTTGGTTTCCACTCTTCTGATTGGGTACTTGGCTGTGGTTGTTAAAAGCGACTTCTCAATTTCCAAATGCCTTTGGGGAAATAACTTCACCTTTCTAACATAGAGAAAAGCCTCTAGCAGCTTGAAGATAGGTTCTGGACATGCAGTTGTAGCATTAGGATCACTTTTTATTTTAAGCGCGAATTTCGGACTTGAACGGGACAAACGGATTCTGGCATCTACAGATGGTATAATAAGCCTTTCCTGAGAGAATATATCACCATTTAAACGACCATAGAATTCGTAAGTGTTATTTACGACTTTAGCCGCTTTAGCTGCATGTGTAGCCTCATCTTTGAAGCTGTAAAAACCACATGATTGAAGATGAGACTGCTTAGCATCATCAGAAAAGTTCAGTAGATGTTCTATGTAGCTTCTATAAGGATAACTAGCTGCTGAAGTGCCGAGCGAAGTTTCATTGAGGTAAACATCAATCTGATTAAAACAGGAATATAGGAAGTTCGACTCTGTATACACTATGTGGTCGTCACCTGTAGGAAGGTCTGTACCATCAGGGTTTGTCAATTTCGTTTTAAAATATAGAAATACATTAGATGGATCTAGATATTGGTCTGAGGTGCCTGGGATATTGAACTCTAAAGGAACGTCAGTGCTGGTTATCGAGTGTGTGGGATTAATGCTGATGAAGTTGGTGTCGCTCACGCTAATCTGAGTAGGATTCATCGAGAAGAGATCCAATTCGCTCTTGCAGCAGTCTGGACTAGCAGGGTGAAGGAAATGCATCTTGCCGGGGCGGTGCTAGGTTGAATAATGAACAAGACTTCAGATGTACCCCTTATATACATGTTGACCGAGAGTTGTAGTTAAAGACACCATCTAAGTAGTTAAATGGTGAATACATCAATACGTTTTGTAGATTTTGGCCTTCTAGCCTTAGGGTTTTTCCGCATTGTGATTTTCTTGCGGACTTGCTTCTTCTTCAGAGCTCTCTTCGTCTTTGCCTTTTTCCTACTTGTAACACTCCTGCGTCCTTTAACTTTAGACCTGCCCTGACCTGTCATTTTACGTCTTATTTTGCGTTTAACGTCATCGAGCATCTCGTCGGAAACCTCGGCAATCCGTCTTTTTAATGAAGCACGAGGATTGGCTCCTGTCGCTATATCTTGCATCGTGTGCAGACCTGTTCTTATAGCTTTTTTACCTAGATATTCACCCCCTCTTCTAAACACGGGGATGGCGCTTCGCAATAGCTTAGTGAAAAATCCTCCAAGACCGTATCCTCTCTGTGATCTCGATCCAATGAATACTCTCTCCATGCTTATTACTTATGTAGCTGGAGCTTCTTTCCTATACTATCTTTACACTGCAAGAGTATACCAATGAATGAAAAAATGCAATTGATTATGTCCCTTATATATCCTGCAGAGTCATCTATTTCTTGAATGAATTCCAGTAGCATATAGATGAGATTTTCAATTCTGATTAAAAAATGTTCCATCATTTCATAGCTGATGAGGTCGTTTCTTTCTAATGTGAACTTTACACATCAATGTGCCACTTGTAAATGGGTATGGCCGACCTTCCACGTCCTTTATATGTACTCTTATAGAGCCGATCGATGACCTGTTCAGTGAGAGATAGTGCACATTTGGGAATGTTATTACCTTACTCTCTTGAGGAAAATAAACTACCCTTAACAGAGGAGCTGTAGTATCGCCCACATACTGGTGTTCCACTATGTCAGTGTAAACATATGCCATTCCAGGATGTTTGAGCATCTCGGAGGTGATACAAGTATAATGTAACACCCTGTCTTGCTCGTCGATTAATTCTTCCCTGGTTATATGTTCGTTTTCTACTGTTTTCATAACCCTTTTCAGCATAGTAGGTACATCATGGAGGACATCTAACCAACCTTCACGTTCATGAACGTGTTTCCGCTGCCATGACGATCTCCTGAGGAAAAACACGTCAATATCTCTAAGGTTAATACCTGCCGTTGATCTCAAAGTAATTAATACTTCATCATCAGAGGGGTGAATATCTGTATTGTAAATTAGATCTCTACACATATTACTAGTCGCTAAAAGCGTATTTAAATAACTGAACATTGCAGGCACTGACTTAAAATAGGATTTCCTCAATACAATTCTTTCATAAAAGTATTCTCTTGTTCCCATAGTGACGCGGTTTAAAGCGCCTGTGTTCTTCACATCCAATATAGTTTCAACACAATCTACACTTCTGTAAACATTCATCCAGTAAAGATTATGCGGGACATTTTCCACATCTGTATTTAATATCACTTCACACAATCCTATTTCATAAACGTCTCTTTCAATGTCAATAGGATTCAGTAACTCTGTCGTGAAGTCTGAGAGCTTATTATCAGGATGTAGATTCATCGAAGCCGATGAAGGCAGAGTTAAATAGAAGTGATCTGTACTCGCCATGGTCTCGATGAATACTGCTTAATGATTCTTAATTTCACTTGCTTTTATATACGAGTTAAACTTGTCAGGATATCCTACCCATTTAACCAAGTACTGTTTATTTCGCCCCTTTCCTTTCGAGCCTATTATCTTTTCAATTTTATACACATACTTTCAGGATTGAAGCGTATTTTTTGTATTTCCTGTTTGTAAAAACCTCCTTTTATCTTTTCACCGTGTAAATCCTCCAAATAATATAATTTTAAGCCATCGTAAGGGAAGTCTCGAATATTGTGGACTTTGAAAACCTCTGTAGACCACCCTGACTCGTAGCCTTTCCTAAACCTTTCCGCCTGTCTGGAGACTCGTACATAATCGCCTAAGCACACACCTGAATTATCCTTTATTTTCCTGACTCTTCGTTGTGAATGATCCACCATCGTAGGCTTTATTTTCGACATTTCTAGAGGGGTAGATTTTATAGTTCTATGGAACGATCTATTATAAGAATGAGCAAGGTCTTGTAGTATGTCAATATACTTAAAAGTGTTCATGCGGGTAAAGTACCGGTGCATTTTCTCCTTGATAGTACGCTGTACTCGTTCAACTATAGCTGCTTTATTCACTGAGAATGTATTGTAATACCCCATGTCGTGCTCTTTAACTAATTCTTGAAATTCACGACCTAGAAACTCACTGCCTTGGTCAGTCCACAGCATTCTTGGCCATCGCCTGTCACCCTCTATAATTTCTCTCAATGCGTCAGAAACAGTACCTGACTTTTTATCTTTTAAAGGTTTTAACCATAAATATCTAGAATACACATCAATGGTAAAAAGTATGTATTGATATCCATCGTTGTACGAGCTGTATTTAACCATCTCGGATAAATCCAGCTGCCACACGCTATCGAGACAGGGGGCTACGGTTTTCCGGGTAGGAAATTTTCTGCGAACAGGTTTATGTAGAGTGAAAGCCTCCTCACCTTCTAGATATGCTTTCAACTCTTTCCGGCCAATGTCCGGAAACCTCGAGGCAAACCTTGTGATACCACCATAGCTATTAGGCTCCTTCACATCGTAATAATACTTATCAACCACCTCCTTAGCCTCCATGGTGTCTACTGGCATGAGTAAAAATATTAATATAATATATATATATATATATATATATATATATATATATATATATATATATATATATATATATATATATATATATATATATATATATATATATATATATATATATATATATATATATATATATGGTAAAGTAATATAAAACATAGTGATTAATATGATGAATTTATTTATTCATTCACAAGTGAGCAAATTAGAACAATGAACAAATTATATATATATATATATATATATATATATATATATATATATATATATATATATATATATATATATATATATATATATATATATATATATATATAATTGAATTAATAATATTAATAACACCACAGCGTGACTATGAATTAATCCATTTAAGACTGGCGTACGGCTTTTTTCTTATTCCTCCTTTAACCACCCGTTTGAATTTATCTGAAGCGTAGGACATGCCTGAAGGACTAGAATCGGGCCTTGGCGTTTTAGGAATATCATCCAAGTCTGCTAATCTGCGCGTGTTCAAGATTAAAGAGCGGGGAAAATTTATAGTCTGAAGCTCTTGCTTGATTGTAGGCCATCCTGTTACAGCGCTCTTCTTCCAATCGCGTGAGAGATCAGCTATTAAATCCACAATGTTTGACCCTTTAACTATCTCATCATCAATAATGATTTGACCTAACTCATTCCAAGCTATTTGTTCTTTTAAAATATTATAGAGAGTAAGACCTGATCTGCGAGCCCGGGCTGGCAAGCTCTCCTCTAGGATATTTCTTAAGCTGTCTTCTATCTTCATCTCAGGTTTTACTTCTTGTGGCAAAATTGTTTCCTGTACGTCAGACTTATTTAGTGGTCCCTTTAGATGCAAATCCTTGAGACTTAATAATTTCTGCATTGCATCTTGGTATAAGATACGCTTCTCATGGATGTTAATGTCTGAATTTAATATCCGATACACCTCTTGCTCGTAATTGCTTATCTGTTCAACTTTAGGGTCGATCAAGCTGTAAGGCAGAGCTGGCTGCTGAATTTGTGCAGGACTCAAAGGTTGTTGATTCTCTAGAGAGAAATGATGCTGATGATTTGGGGGTGGAAATTGCAGTGAGGACGACACCCCGTAAGGCTGTGGTTGTGTAGGCTGAGTGTGGGCTCTCTGCAACGATGAAGTAGTATTACATTTCATTTTCTCATACTCGTTAAACGGTAATACAGCGACCTTCTTCATTATGAAGATATCCACTTGGTAATCAGAGGAGCAATAACTGAGAAAAGTAGAGGCAGGAATACACCACCCCCCTTCTGCAACACCTTCTTTTTATTTTTCAGATGCTTTATGTTACGGGAGAGTTTTTTAATGGTGTTTCTATGTCGACGCAGCTTTACCTTCTGAGGCCTGTTTAAAGGAACATTCCCCTTTATAAGATTTAAGCAGAGTTCACATACACACTGGATGAACTTCTCATCATCACAGATTATTTTGCGCTTTTCAGCCGGTTTCAGCTTTTTAAATCTTTTTATAAGAGGTAAATACTTTACAACTAAACTACTCATTATTCAGGAATGTACACAGTTTCTATCTCATGCGGTAGAATGTTAGTGCGGAGCAGGACTCTATGCGTGTTCCTAGGATGAAGTTCACACAGCAAGTATCCGTACGGGTCCGAAGTAACTTCTTTATATACTTTCAAGAACTCTTTTCTTGCTGACGGGAACATCTGTGACCCTAGAACATTGACCTGACTCATATCTCTTCTTTGACCAAACAGGATCAGATACTGAGTGTTTAAAGAAACAGTCCTCATATGCCTACTTTGATGAAAAATGTTCTGTGTAATGAAAAATACAGATATATTTAAATGATGGGAATACACCGTAAACGTCTCAGCTATATCTTCGTTTAACTTGTGCAGCATGTCGTCCAGAACTATAACTTTATGACCTTGTACATTTTCCAATGATTTAATATCGTATACACCTTCATGGAATTCTACTATATTATTATATTCATTAAACTTCTCCTGGAATACACTATAGCACCAGATTATTTTCACAGGTGTATGCTCAAAAATTCCACCATCCTTTAATATGTTTAACAGCAGAAAGGTTTTCCCGCAGCCTGTGGGACCCGCCACCATGCATCATGCATGTAGCAGGGCTGGAAGAACATGAATTTACCCAATACAGCGGAGAAACAAAAACGCTGAAAGCGTTTCACGATAAATGCGAAACGGTTAAACACCTAAATCCCTGATAACTGAACGAAGTACACT
>JABUQX010055142.1:0-5000 GCA_015478945.1 Trachelipus rathkii
TGCCTATCCGGGAACGAGAATTAGCGGTTTCCCAGACCCCCGTGTCATCGACACCTCTCGAACGGCCGCGGTGCCCTACTTCGGCCAGCAGTGCATCCCCCTTCGGCGCTCGCTGCCTGAAACGTCGGTCGACCATCGAAACTCCGGGGAAATCCCCGAAAGAATCTCCGGGATCCGTTCAACTAACGTTTACGACCAGACGCTGCGTTACCTCCGGGGTGAATTGAAGCCGACCATTTCGGGTACGAACGCTCATTCGCTTTAGACTCGTGGTAGTTTCACGCTCTCTTGAACTCTCTCTTCAAAGTTCTTTTCAACTTTCCCTCGCGGTACTTGTTCTCTATCGGTCTCGTGGGGATATTTAGCTTTAGATGGAGTTTACCACCTGCTTAGGGCTGCATTTCCAAGCAACCCGACTCTCGAGAGCAACCGACGTGGAAAACCGAGGCAACGACCCTACGGGGCTAACACCCTCTATGGCCAGCGGGATTGCAATCGACAAACACTTCGGGTCGGATCGGCTTCCACACGATTACTCCCATACGCGGCATCGCTCACAGGACCTTTCGGCCCTGCAGCCTACGCGCTGAGCTCCTCCCTTTTCAGTCGCCCTTACTAAGGGAATCCCTTTTGGTTTCTTTTCCTCCGCGTACTTATATGCTTAAGTTATGCGGGTACTCTCTCCTGAAGCAAGGTCGGTTTAGGCACAATTCGTAATATCCAGAGGATGGCAGAAAGAACGGCGTCGCTGCCGCCGCTTACTGTAGGGCTGCTGACACTAATACTGTGATGATATACCTCTTTTATTGATCTTCCTGCGTTAGCGTTCTTCAGGTGACGCCACCCCCGATCAAGAGATATACCGCCGACAATAAAGTGCAGCAAAGGAAATAATTTTCCCATCACCACTACGGTAGCGACGTATTCTCCCTGCTGCCTATTAGCTGCTGCTGCTTTTGCAATGATGAGGGTTGCATAGTACGGTGATATTCGTTAGGTTAATTTCCTGCGTTAGCGTTCTTCAGGTGACGCCACCCCCATTTAACACGAATACCACCGACCGAGCAACAAAATTCATTGCAGCAACAGCAGCAGCATTAGCAGCAGCGGATTAAACAGCGACTACTAATACCGTCGTGCACTAACTTACCACCATAAAGATGATAAGTAACTCTCTGCCTCATGGACTACGCGAAAAGGCTCTCTGATATGCGCTATTATACGACGAGCGACAAAGCGTGCACTTTGAGTTTCTTTCGCATTCGGCAACAGTGGAAAGAGAAACGGACGGAGCGCACGCGAGGAACTAACAAAACACAACGTCTCATTCTCAGGATAGCTACTACTACTGCGGGTCGCCATCCGGCAACACAATGCTTATGCGCTAATACCACAAACAAACCTTCCCTCATCTCCAGCGTTTTGTCATGAGAGCGTCGCGCAAATTTTCCTTCCTCTTCCCCCCCTCCTTCTATCTCTCTTTCTTTTTTCAAGGCTGCTGCCGGTCCGGCAACACAGCGCACGAAACGAAACTTAATTCGAGATGGCACCACCAGACTTCTGTTAACGTCCCCTCAAAAACCTGTTTCGAGAAAGAGAGACACCGACGCTATTACTGATACAAATTTTTATGCTGATGCAGCAGCCACTATGCGCCCCTTTGCGTTTGTCGAAAGGAGAACAACAATCGGAGCGACTTTGGCAACTACGGCGCTAACACCAATACACGCAATTTTCCGCACACCCTTCTTTTCAAGAAGCGGAGTGGGAAAACGCCTGATTGGGTAACGCCCGCCGCACCCGATCGTGCATCCCTTTCGAAAGGCGACACAGTAGCAACAGCAGCAGCTACAGTAATAGCACCGGCATCCTTCCCTCGAAATGGTCTCTCTATCAACCAAAGGGAGCGAAAGAAGTCTAGGTGATGACCATTGCGTTTCAGTTACGTTACGCACGCTCAACAACAGCAGCCCGTCCGAAAGCGAGAAGATAGAAAAGAAAAGAGGAAGGAAATTGCAAGCAATTGTTTGCGCGATCGCTCTCACTTTTAGTAAAAAGAGTGAGAGAAAAGTTCCACAAGTGGCACCAGCGCACGCACAAAGCGACCAACAGCAGCAGCAGCAATATCCTCTTTTTTTTTCCTAAGATGAGACGTTATCAATGCGTTCCACACGCGCACCGTCACGAAACCCTTCCTGCGAAAAGAAACTCGTGTCGCGAGCAATTCCTTCTTACACGCTCAAACCCGTATTTCTCAACCAACCGGCAGCAACTGAAACCGTAAAAGCGGCCGGCAGTAGTAACAGCAGAAGCAGCAACAATTTGGCAACTTGAGCAGCCCAATCCATTTCCAAACGAGCAGAGTTATTGCAAGTTCGGTAGAGGGAGAACGCTGCAACTGCTACTGCTGCTGCTGCTACAACCACCTAAACCAGAATTTACGGAGACGGAAGCTACAGGCAACAGTCGAAACTCTATTTCCAAACGAGCAGAGTTATTGCAAGTTCGGTAGAGGGAGAGACGACTGCAACATCGGCCACAAAACCAGCAACATTATCAGCTGAAGCTAGCGAAGCAACAGACACTACATCTCAACAGCTGCAGCTTTAGACGTCGCTCAACATTTCCAAACCGCATTGTGATTGAGGTTTCGGTAGAGGTTGAAACGACTGCTGCTGAGAGGTAGTGACTGATGAACGCGCGGCAGCAGCTGAAGAAGCGGCCAAAATGAAAACTCCATTTCCAAACGAGCAGAGTTATTGCAAGTTCGGTAGAGGGAGTTTTCGCAGCGGAGGCAGCTGTGTCAGCAGCTGAAGAAACGACCAGGAGAGCAGCTGATTAAGCCGCCGAAGAAACTCCATTTCCAAACGAGCAGAGTTATTGCAAGTTCGGTAGAGGAAGAATCGACGGACGGACGGACGGATAGCTGCTCTGCCGGACGCTCCCGCTGCTGAAACAGCTACGTGTTCCACTTTTCCGACCCAAGCTTCGTTAAATTGGGTCGGTAAAGGGAACTACCGCAGCATCGGCTGAGAAAACGAGAAGAGCGCGTGCGAAGCGACTTGGAATCAGAGTTTTTTTCATGATTTCACAAGGAATCGCGATCGTCATGTCGCGGACGAGGGAGATACTTTTTATTTTAACCTTCGAGAAGGTGTAAAATAATAATGCTGCTTTTCTTCTCTACCCTCGAGCCGCTACGTACTTAAGACGACGCTAAGGCTATGAGCACATCCGCGCACTCGGCGCCCCGCGAACGTCCAAGGACTCGAATATGCAACGAAAAGCTTTTCCCTACAGGACGTACAGGGAGACAGTTGAGTTGACAGCAATGCCAGGCGATCATCGAGAACGTCAGAAAAAATTTAAGGGATAATAATATCTGGGTGATAAAGCGCAGGAGTTCGGGATTATTACGTTTGGAGAAGGACCGCTTAAGCCGCAGGCTCGGAAACCAATTTTGTAAAACATCCCCACGGCGGGAGTTTTATATATAGGGGGTTTCTTCCTCTGCGTTAAGCTAGGGGCTTCCGTACTCCATGTCGAACAATCCCGTCATCCTTTATTGACATTCCGCCACGAGAAGGAGACACATTGGTTAGCCTTCCACTCAACTAGTATGCGACCCCGGCAACTATCCTCAACGCCGCAGCGACAAAAACGGCGATGAGGTGTGGTCCTAGTTGAGCTTCTTGCCACCAATAGCGCTCATTCACGTGCCACCCAGTAAATATCACCGAGGTGAGGCGGGGAGCAATAAATAGCATATTCTGGGAAACGACCTCATAGACCTCCGCGCTAGTCGTTTCGCGCGGAGTCGATCAAGTTTCACCAGCACTAAATACGCCCACACCGGGGATCCTCACCACCGGCCCAACGATCTACGCTTCTTTCGCCAAGCCTCAACGCCTATAATACGTCCAGGGTACTTAGTCTCTTAACGTGAGTGATTCGAGAGAATGACAATGAGACGGAACGCTATCGTGACGAAACATCCCCTGGCGAGACATTTGTGCACTCTTATGGCTTTGCCAAATTGGAAGTGTCGCTCCTAACCAGGTTCCTTAACGCCCTACACACGCCCGAAACAGAGGTCTTGTAGTAAAAACCGACACTTGCCCAGGAGTGCCTCTCCGGGAAAAGAATGCGATTTTTGAGTTTTTCTTTCCGGCAACTTATGAGCGTTACTCTTAGTGCAACTAAAAAAAAGAGATAACGTCCAAAATAAAGAAAAAACTCGCTGAATGAGGTGGTGGTAAGAACCCCAAGACCGAAGCCGATTCGACCACTGCTAAAAAATAGCGTCTTGGAAAGTCCTTACTCCGTGCCCCAAACACGCATTCCTCTCAAGGTGGAGAGGCGCAATGTGCGTTCGACCTGTCGACATTGAAGTCACTTGCAAGACGGGTTAATTCCGCATATTGCAACGGTCTTCGTCGACCCACGAGCCTAGTGATCCCCTACCACGAGTTGTTTATTTGTTTTATCCCATATTTTCTCCGTTTTTCAGTTAAGAGGCAAAAGGAAGAGGAAAGGGAAGATAGCCGCCTTCGTACCAGCTGCATTAACCATACTGATGGATACTTCGGGAAAAGAAAGTCTCAACCGGGGGGCGAATAAGAAAGCTTTATCTCTCGTGAAAGCAAACAGCAAATTAAACCAGCACAAGTAGCGACAGCGGAACCGGCCGAAACTCTATTTCCAAACAGCCATTGTTATTGGAGTTCGGTAGAGGGAGAGACGACGCGGCACCGCCCAGGCAACAAATGTCACTACTAAAGCCTGAAAGCAGCAGTAGCAGTACTAGCGCACGAACTACTACATTTCCAAACAAACCATTGTTATTGGAGTTCGGTAGAGGTAGGAGAGCGATGACTAGACTGCTCCTGCTGCTGCTGCTGCTGCAGCAGGCGACTGGTATCAACATTTGTGATGATATGTTTGCTTTCATTTTCTGCACGCACCAGCTACGCTAGTTGGAAGACGGCAAGCGCAGCAAC
>JABUQX010055142.1:10000-21636 GCA_015478945.1 Trachelipus rathkii
TAAAATAAATTATTAGAATTTTATATGAAAGTGTAAAAAAAAGAAACTGATTTAATAAAATAAATTTAAAGAAAATCAACTACTTTAGTAATAACAATTATAATAATTAAATTCATTTGGAAATTTTCCCTCCTACTCTGTTCTTAAGAGTAAATTGGAAAAGCTATGGGCGTACATAGATTTTCATATTTCATATAAAAATATATAGGAAAAAGCCAAGCGTCCATACCTTGCCTGTTGAGCGAAAAATAAGCAAATTTTTCGCGAGTCGAAACTTGTCGCTCCACCCAAGTGAAATCTACGAAAACTAATTTGAAAAAAAGATTTTGGAATATTCTCTCTCTCTCTCGTCTCGTCGTCTCTCAGTCTCTCTCTCTCATCTCTCTCTCTCTCTTCTTCTCTCTCTCTCTCTAATATCTATCTATCTATCTAATCTATCTATCTATCTATCTAATCTTATCTATCTATCTATCTTCTATTTATCTATCTAACTAATCTATCTATCTATCTATCATGTAACGATATTTTCAATTATGGTGGACAGAGTGAACATAAATGTTTACCATATATTTGCCGAGTTAAGTTTTGGAATAGAGGCAGTGAAGGTTGTTGGTGCTTTTGAATTTTAATAATATGTACATTTTTATTAATTTTAAGTGTTGTTTACTTTATATAATTAAAAATAATTATTTAAAAATTCTGGTAGGCCTATGTCAGGCTTCGAGTCAATCTTATGCATATAATACACATAAATAAACATAGCTTTATTCAAAAGGACGTGAAAAATTAAATTTTTCCTTCAAATAAATAAGGACGTATTGCAGTTAAAGAGTTTTCGTTATATATATATATATAATATATATATATATATATATATTATATATATATATATATATATATATATATATATATATATATATATATATATATATATTATATAATAATATATATATATATAAATATAAATATATATATATATATTTATATAACTGCCCTACCCAAGTGTAATCTTCAAGGTACGCCAGTTATTTATTAATATTATATATATATATATATATATAATATATATTATTATATATATATAATATATATAATATATATATTATATATATATAATATATATATTATATATATATATATATATACTATATATATATATATATAATCTTCGGTACAAAAGGCGAGAGGCCTATAGGAAACCCACCAGAATTGTGGAAACTGAAATCCAGCTTAATTTAAAGGCTGATATGTTTCCGATGCATGACGTCTGAAAATGTGTAAGTCTTCGGGAAGTGGATAAAAATAGAAAAAAAAAGCTGTGTTCCAGAAAACTGGTAGACCATTGAATGAATGAGCTAGCTGTTATGACTTGAGGGCAGAGAAAAATTTTGAAATTGTGTTAAATGAAATTACAAGAGCTCTTCTCAAAGGAAGAAGCATACGATTAGTGTAATATCGATATATCGATAACTGTAATATCGATGCTTTAATTAATATCGATAGAATAAGAAGAGAGGAGAGTAATACAAAAGTTCGACAGCCAGATAGAGGTTGGAGAGAGCCAGAGAGAGCGGGGTAATTAATGATGCAAAAGCTTTTGACTCTCTCACCCTTCAAGATGTTCCCTAAGATCGTAAGATAGGAACTGTTTCGATTTGCAGTGCCATATAGATTTTAAAAGAGAAGTTTTCCAATCGGTGGAACTTGTTATTCTATTCTAAATATATTGAGAATATCTTGCCAGATATTCGACTGCATTCATTGAAGATGATGTCGCTATTTGGAAGCACTCTGAGAATAGCGTCTTCGAGATGGACAAAACATAGAAATAAAAATCCAGGGCCAGACCAGAATCACTGATGCTCACTTTGTAAACAGCTTTAGAGTTGCAACGTCAAAAATTGGAGGTACTATCGACAGAACTGGTTGAGAAGAAACATTGCCAAACATATAGCTGAAAATTAAAAAATAGCTTACTCTTATAAACGTGTTTAATATATATATATATATATATATATATATATATATAATATATATATTATATATATATTATATATATATATTATATATATATATATATTATAATATATATTATATATATATATATAATATATATATATATATATATATAATATATATATATATAATATTAATATATATATATATAATATATATATATATATATATATATATATATATAATTTGTTCCTTGGAAGGAAAATCTAGACGATGACTACTGCTCAAAATTTTAATTTTTAGAGAATTGGTATGCGAGTTCACTGACAGTGTCAGAAGTTCTAATAAGGATTTTGCTCTTGACGGTAACCGAAGAAAAGATAAATGATATAATGATAGATTGATTGAAATTTTAATATTTTGTAGAAACCTATTCCTGAAGGAAATAAGTTAAATGTTTCTATCATAAAATGAAATTAATTAAATATACTAAAATTAAGATAAATAACTGGGCTTTTTCCTCAAGAGGTTTTCAAAAATTTGATTTGACATTGCTGATAATTGGAAAATTTAATTTAGTTGAAGAAAAAATTGATAACATGAGGGGCAGATTAAAGATATGAAGCTTGCTACAAGCATGGTGGTAATAGAGAATAATTGAAGGCTCATAATTGAACACAAATTCAAATTGCTGATATGATAGAGTCATAGTATAAATATAATAAAATTTAATTATATTTATTATATGATAGCTTGACTATTATGACTAAAAAATATATATATTTTAACAATTGTGTATCTATATAGTCTTACCTTGAATTTATTGTTTTTCAAAGATTTTTCTCTTTGAAGTAGTTCTTGTAGCCCTAAGATAACTCAGCCTGAGGCTTTAGTCATTATAAAGCACTTACATTAAACTTATTAGGTAAATTGATTAGTGGAAGGTAAAGAGAATAGAGATGGATTGATAGTTGAAATATTTGAAAACAAAATAGACAATTTACCTCCCTTTCTTTACATTTTTGATTATTAATTTGATTTAACACGAACATACGCTAAGAACGTTTTTTTATATATAATAACTAACCTTTTTCTGGTTTTTTAGTGAATTCTGGATAATTATATCCAATAGAGACAAAAAATAAAATTCCACTAAACATTGTGTTAACATATGCGGAAGCACATAAGACTTATTATATCTTAGATTTAAATACTAAAATAAGCAGAATAGAAGATATATATGTGGAAGTATATAATAGTTTTTAGTTTTTATATGACATTGATTTGAAAATTTGAATAGAGTCACACAGTATAAATATAATTTAAAATTATTTTTATATATTTATACTATGAAGTAATATCATAATATGGAGAAAAAAAATAAATTAAAAAGGATGATTGACTGAAATGACAAAAAAATAAATAAATTGGTGGATGAATATATAATATATAGTTTTTATGGGAAAGTTCTATATTTGAATCAGTTCATATTTTCTGAAAAATTTTCTAAGTTCAAAAAAATTTCTAAGCTCAGAAAAGTTAAGTTAAGTTATGTTTTTCAAGAAAATTCTTTAGTGGCAAGCTTCTGGAATTATGCCAGAAGCTTGCCATTAAAGAATTTTCTTAAAAAACTTAACTTAACTTAACTTTTCTGAACTTAGAAATTTTTTTGAACGGAAAATTTTTTCAGTAAAATATGAACTGATTCAAATATAGAACAATACCAGTTTTTATTATTTTTAATATGTACGTATTATGTAATTCGAATGCCTCTTACAGCTCTTATATTATTTGATATTTGAGATTTATAATTAATATAAAACCTTGACAAACATTGAATATTTTAATACCCTATTGGCCTATTTGATCTTAAAATTTAAACATCAATGGTTCAAAATTTCAAAATACATTTTGAATGGTCTGGGAGAGATAATTCATAAACGGGTTACTAATAGTAATAAAATAAAAGTCCATGCTACAATATGATAAAAGATAAGAATTTCGCGCATAGGAACTGAATGTTTTAGGCATGAGCTCATCAGGTGATAGGACAAGTTAAGGTATTTAAATGTCAGAATATTTGACGTAATTTATTTTATTAATTGTACCATTTGGCTGAAAGATAAAACAGTTCGAAATCATATGAGAGTATGAGACCTATTGTTATAAGGTTATCAAATCCCCAACCACTTCATATAGGCCATTTCAATATATAACTACAGTTGTCAATAACAGCATGGAAAGTCATGTAACATTTAGAATTTATTCAATGCTAGGCTGTTTTAAAGCAAAATATGTTACAATAATAGAAAATAAACGAATAAGAGTGTGTTAACTAGGTTTCAGTGTGATTTATATCTATGATAGAATAGATTAAGGAATGAATGGTTGATCCAAATTGTTGGGATAAAGTTCTCTCCGACTGACTTTTTTTCCCCCCCCCCCACACCAGAGGATCTTAGGATTATTAGAAACTAACACAGCACAAATACTCTAAAAAATTTAATTACTGTAGGAGTGCCTAAATATAGAGATGGAATGGCAAATTCTTGTTACAAAAAATTATTAAAAACGAAAAAAAAAAAATCTATAAAACTAAAAAAATAATGCTTGAATAGGCCTTCCTTCTCATCACCTCTTGACTTTTCCAATAATTTTTGTTTACCAATTGTCAGGTTGTCTACTGGCTTGAATGAGATATTTGAATATATCATAGCAATTTTTTGGGTAAATATATTTTATTTTTTTCGAGTATGAAGAGATTAATTTTAGCTAAATAAATTACGGAGTTTTGTTACCTTGAATGACATGGGTTCATATAATTGTATTAAACTATAAATATTTAATGTATAAAAAAGGTATTTAAAAAAATTTATTAAAATTATATATATATATAATATATATAATATATATATATATATATAATTATATATCATATATAATATATAATATATATTATCTATATATATATACTTGGGGTCCGGAACTTTTCAGTTCCGGCCGGAACTGAAATTTTCAAGTTCGGGCCAGGAACTGGAATTGGCATCTCTATCATAGTATTTAAACGTGAGCTTTGTCGATGTACGTATAGCTGAATATGAACTGCACGCACGTCATTACGTAGCGGGGTTTGTAAGTGCTTCTATACGTCTTGTCGTCACAGCGCGTATTAACAGAACTATGCGGGATATATAGTATATATATATATATATATACTTTAAATATATATATATTACCAATATACTACTATATACTAATATATTATATCTATATATATATATAATGATTCGTCTGTTTGATTAGTGTTTAAATCTTTCAAATGTATTTTATTGGTAATAAAATTAGCTACTGTACATTGGAATAATAAAATATTAAAAATAATTTTCTACTTTGCCCTCAGTTACTACAATTTTTTACTGTGACAAGGTGTGATCTAATCTAATTAATCAATGTTTAGCGTCGAGCGGGGGTGACTTGACCACTAGGTATAACTTGGCTCTCTCTCCCTAAGACTTTTGGAATTTTTTTTTTTATTGTAATCATGAAACCTTATGTTATTATAAAGCACACAAAAAAATGGATAATGTAATTCTAATATAAAAGTTTATTAAATGTTTGTAATAACGCTGAGTCAGTAGACCGTATTGTAGCGGTGAAGCCTGGACCACCATTGAGGGGTGACTCGGAGCCATCTGTTAATGGTCGATAACTATGTATTAAATTCAATTTTATTATTTTAAATTTTTACTAATTATTAATAATTATTTATCATATTAAAATCGTAATAAGTAATAAAAATGTCCATAAATATGATAAATAAAATACGAATATATATAAGGTGGTTCCGATTCACCCATCTCCGCCCAAAAATTTTGACAATTTTGAATCATTTTTTTATTAAATTTCATTTTTTAAAAAATTTTCACTTATATAAGTAACTTTTTTATTACATTTAAATTAATTATATGTAAAAAAATGTCAATAATTCGTAAATACGAAACAATGGTGGTCCGAGTCACCCTTCCATCAAATTTTACGGCGGGGTGAATCGGACCAAGTTAGGGCCCTGTTTTTTTTTGCCACTAATTTTTACTGCCTTGGATCAAATTTACTTTGCTCAGTTTAAAGCTAAAACTGACTCGAGTGTATCCACTGAAAAAAATAATTAAAATCGATCCCTAATTTTTCATTTTTTTATAATGAAGTTAAAAAACTCACATTTTTCAAAGTGAAGATTCTATTGAAGGACATTTTGGTTACCCTAATTTCTAACATTTTTAAATATAAAAAACCTTTCTAAAATTAAATATGATCTAAATAAATTGTAGTACTACCGCATGGCTATTAAAAAAAGTAAAGTGGAAAAAACAATTTTTTTTTTTATTTATTTTTATTATTATTTTTTATTTTTTTAGCGTGGACGAATCCACCCCACCTAAAGAGTGCGGGGCCTTGGTCACCCGCCCGCGTATTTCTATATTTAAAATAATTTTTATACGGTGGTTGAAGTCCTTATATTGCCTGAAGATAGAGTTTTTCTTAAAGATTAGAGAGAAAAAGGTAAACGAGGGTATATGAGTAATGTGAGTTAATAAAGGTGAGAGAAAGATTTAAACTTATTTTGACATGTAAATTGTATTGTTATTTGAATTAATATTATTGATATAATTATATATTATTACTATATATTATATATATATAATATATATATATATATAATATATATATTATATTATACTATATATATACTATATATATATAGTTATCATATATATATGTTTTGCCAAAACGTACGATGTTAAAGGCCATATTATCTTTTCGGCAGCTACTACAACCAGTGCATCTCTATCGAGTAAAAATTTTAGGGCTAGTTTACCAGCACAGTGGATCGAGTAAAAGTTTTAGGGTATTTTACCGCACGTGAGTCAAACGAGCCCCTAAAACATGGGAGTATTTACCCTTTTTAGCAGGCTCGAGCCGAGCTGATGGGGGACGGAGGAGGGGACGTTTCAATACCCCGGGGGAATGGTCGGAGGAACCCCCGCGGACACCCACAATACCAAAGAGCGGGGCGTTCCGGAGACCCACCCTCTCCGGAGGGGGGATTTAGTCTCCCCCCGGAGGTCCACCTAGAGGCAAGAAGACCACCGACTCCTGACATTCAGGGTGAACTACCCGTGGTATTCGCTAGTGATATGACCCACAAACAATAATCCCAAAAATAAAGTTTTTGGACATTTATTCGCAACAATGTATTCGTACTCTATAAATCTCACAAAACCATTTGGGACCATTTACAATATATATAATATATATATATATTATTATATATATATTATATATATATATTATTATATATATTTTATTATATTATTATATATATATATATATATATATATATATACATTATAATATATATATATACTATAGTAATATATATACGCGTCGTGCGGGGTGACGCGGACCACTTTAGGTATAACTTGGTCTCCCGGCTCTCCATATATGAAACTTTTTGAAATTTTTATTTTTTGTAAATCACGGCCCTATAGTTTGGGCATAAGCACACAAAAAAAATAATATTGTAATTCTAATAATAAAAAAGATTTGTATTAGTAAAAATAACGGCGAGTCAGCCTGACCGTGGAGGGTTGAAGCGGACCACCATTGAGGAGTGACTCGGACCATCTGTTTATAATTCGTCTTTTACGTATAATTTCAATTTAATACTATTTACAATCTTTTTCTACCCGCTTAAGTTATAATACACTATTTATCACTATTTAAAATTCGTAGATAAGTCTACAAGTATACACGCTGAAGATGGGTTCAAATAATGCATAAAATAAAATTACGAATATAAATAAGGTGGTCCATTCACCCTCTCTCGCCCAAATATTTTTGGTAGCGACATTTTTTGAAACTCGTTTTTTATTTAACAATCTTCATTTTATTTAAACAATAATTTCACATTCAATATCATAAAAAACTTTTTTCTTACATTAAAATTAAAATTTACGTAATTATCACAACAGCAACAGGTAATTCAAGATACTAGAGATGACCGAATAACATATGGTGGTCCGAGCCCACCCCCCCATCAATTTTTACACTCGGCGGCGATGAATGCGAACCAAGTTAGGGCCACCAGTTTTTTTGCCACCTAAATAAACTGCTTCGACAAAATTTACTTTACGCCAGTTTAAAGCTAACATACTCGAGTGAATAAATTAAAAATATAATTAAAATCGATCCACAATTTTTCATTCTATAACGAAGTAAAAAACTCACATTTTTTCAAAAGTGAAGTTCTATCGAAGGAAATTTTGTACCCTAATTTCTAACATTATTTTTTAAGAAAATATAAAAACTTTCTAGAATTAAAATTATGAGTCTTAAAATTAAAACTTAGTACTACTGCGTGGCTATTAAAATGAGCGAAAATTTTTTTTAAATTTTTTATTATTCTTTAATTTTTATTTAGAGTGGACCGAATCAACCCCTCCTATAAGAAGGCAGGGCCCATGCGTCCACCCCGCCCGACGCCTATTACATATAATTATAATATACTAATATATATAATTATAACTATAATATATATATATTATATATACTTATATATAGGGGGTATCATTTATATATTATATATATATTAATTACTATAGCATGCTATACTGACTTGACAAGCGCTAGAACGAAGTCGCACCAAACTTCTGACGTCACGCGCAAACGTTGACCCATGGAAGACGTCTGAGCGTAGACCTTATGACGCCTCACGCGTTCAGGTATATCTACATTCACGAACGAAGCTCCTTTTGGAATGTAAATCCTTTCTCCCCGGGAAATTAGCCAGAATCACAAAAAGTTAATTCCGCGGAACTCGGAATTTCTTATGAACTTTCGTTTAACTACAAAGAAAGTTATAAAAAAAAACTTTATTATATTTTATTATAAAACTATCAACCATAAAATCTTATATTTACTACAACGCCACTTCATAAACATATGGAAATCATCACTGAAGAATATCTGTAAGTCCAAAAATTTTAATTGTAAAAGAGGAGTCTTGTATTTTCTAGACAGGGGAAACCTCAAAATTGAGCATTAGATCCAATCCAAAAGGAAACATGTGAGTCTGGGGGTAAATTTCTCCTAAAAAAGATTTGGCATACAATGACCCCAAATCACAGTAAAAATAACAAATTCTATCGCAATGAGTAACCAGTTATTCACAGTCCTATGACAGAGCAGGGATTCATTAGACTTATTGCCCTATCTTCAACCAAAAATATTTCTTATTCCTAGTTAGAAAATTTATGTTTAGAGAAGATGTTTACCTAACTTCTACAGGAAATATATAATCAGGCAGTATTCGAGAAAGCTTCTCTTACAGGAGCTATCAGAAATCATTACCTACAGATATACTAGATCGAGCTAAATAATTTTCTACATGAGCCATTATTTCTTTAACTGCACTCTGGATTACCAGCGAGTTTAAAAACCAGTGAGTTTGAAAACATGGACTGTGTACTCCATTGCCCAAAGTATTTTCCCAGGTATTCTCATTCTCGGAATCTAAATCCATCACATATGAAAGTTTTGAAATTATGAATTAGATAAATTTGCCGGAAAATTTCCTCCTAAACAAAACTCCATTTGGATCTCTTCCGAGATGGAAGCAACTATAACATTGAAACTTGTGAACTGAATTAATAGCAGCGATACACAAGTCTTTTTTGTTCTATTCATAAACTTTCTCTGTTATTAAAGATGCACATTAATTTTCAAAGACAACAGTAGGTCCTGTGATTTATTAAAGAAATGATAAGTAACATTTGTACACATTTCAATCATTCATTTTGATAAGCTGCTAATTGACACTCTTAAAAGTAATACAAAGAGACTGATCCACATCTTGCGATAGCTCCACACTATGACATGCGCAAATTCAACGAATAGATTAATGCAAGGGGCAATAAGCAATCATATTTATGATCCTCTAGAAAGTAAAGTGAAGTTATGATAAAGACCGTCACTATGCATAGTTTAATATAATTATAAGAACAAATCAATTCATTTAACTTTGGACTAGCTAGTCTTATAATAATTGGTATCGGCGATCAAAAATACTTAGATCAAAAAATATCTACGTTTCTTGCAACCATTTCTCAATGCGGGTGTTGTACGGACAAACTTATAAGCAAACATATCAATTCACTATCATCAATTATTTGCTCCATATTTTGAGCTCGTACCAGCGATAATCCTCTCAACATCTCTCTGAAGATGACGTAGCCCTGGATAGTGTCGATTGACTATTAAGACAAGTATTATGAGCTGGAGCAGAAAGCAAACTTAGAGCTCTAGATTTATGAAATTATAAAGGAACCACATTCGAAGTGCTATCCAAATAAGACAATATATCCAACTAACAAGAGTAAATGTTATTTAAAGTCACTGTAGAGTAGACCCAATGATACAATACTGACTTTTCTATTTTGGGGCGTAAATGAAACTAACGAGAACTTGAGTAGAAAATGGAATGCACTTGAAAGACACATACTGCAAATAAAGATTGAAGGGTAGAAAGTAGATACATATTCAGCTAGTATAGATACCATGAAAGAAGGTTCAGGCGGGATGAGTCATCCAATCCATTTTCACACCGAACAACCGAGCGAAATTACTCCTACAATTGGAATCTATCGATTGCCAAGTACCTCAAACTCAATCAAGAATGCAAGTATAGAAAGAAATACTTCGCCAAAGCGTTACTTAAATTTTGATAAGGTTTCAGAAATGTCGAAAGCTGACAGGGAGTACACGATTAGTCGTAAGAAAAGGCAAAAAAAAGATCAGTGCGCACTTCAAAAGGCTGAAATTACTTATAAAGAAATTGAAATTTTTGCTCTAGTTCCAAACGAAAATAATTAAATACCTAACTGGGCAAAAGAAAGAATTATCTTAATTGTTGGAAAGTGACACTAAGAGTAGATATTTCCAAATCATATAGTACTAGCCCCAAAAATTAGCTCTTCCTTCTCCGTCTACTCCCCCATATACTTGCACCAGCACAGAAATTATTTTTCTCATTTTTAATCAGAGAGCGAGGAAAATATATTGAGGAAAGAAACGTTATAAAAATACCGCCCAATATGTGTAACCTGATTGAAAACAGTTTCTTCTTACTTCACCACTCAATTTAGCCAATATTATATCTCAAAAGTGTTTAAAGAAAGTTAACTTCTATATTTAGTATAATATATACTATAAGTACGGCATGACTAACCAGCAATGAACTCAAGTGAAGCATATCGCTTCATATATAATAATATACTTTGTAACTGGAATTACTATAGTCTAATACGACCTATATTATACTACAAGTAATAGGATATCCTATATAGTAGTTATAACATGATAATATGAATACCCCTTATACGAATCACACTTGATATCTTAAGCTTATATAATTATGAAGTATAATACGACTATAATTATTATATGGGCTTAAAATGGCTGTAGCAGCGACCCACACATTTGGAGACCAAAAATTTTCTAAGTTCATGTGTCCAAAATACAATTTTAAGTTCAGAAAAGTTAATGTTAAGTTAAGTTTTTGAAGAAATTCTATAGTGGAAAATGCTTCTGGAATTATTGCCAGAAGCTTATTTGCCACTTGA
>JABUQX010055143.1:7500-49025 GCA_015478945.1 Trachelipus rathkii
AATGACCGAGAAAGGCCTCTGTGTGTTATTTGTTCCAAAATTTTGGTGGCTGATAGCATGAAGCCAGACAAACTTAAACGGCATTTGGAAACACTTCATAGGGAGTATGTTAACAAACCTCGTGAATTTTTTATTGCTAAACAAAAATCTTTTGAAAAGCAAAAGTTTGATTTTCAAAATTCTTTGTCTGTAAATGAAAAGATAGCTGTAATTAGTTTTTCGTTACAAAGTTGCCATATATAATTATATCACTAAATTCTAGTGTTTTGGAGATAATTTGCCAAAAAAATGACGTTGCATGTACCGGCTATCGAAAAAATAATCTGTTGGACGTCGAATTAACTGAAAATTTTCTGAAAGATCCATGATGCAACAACTTTTGTCGAAGCTTTGCGGCAAATTTTTCTCAATTCAGCTTGACGAGACAATATACAGATAGCAACAAGGATTGCCATCTTATTGCTTATGTTCGAATTTGTGATGGATTATCAGCAGTTGAAAAGCTATTGTTTTCGCGAACCAAGTAGGAAGAAGAGCCACAGCGATTGAATTTTCAAAAGCTGGACCGATTATATATGTAAAGCAAACATAAAGTGGAAAAATTATATCGGAATGTTTAAATGTTTAAAGGTAAATGTTTAATTTTTAGCGTAATAATTTTATTATTTACATTTTTTATTTTTTTTAAAAAATGTATTGTTTTTCTTTTCCTTAATTTTCATTAATCATGTAATAATTATCGTAATTATGGAATCGTTGTAATAATGGATTTTTAAAACTAAAACGATTTATTTACATTTTTTATTTTGATATCAGAATGTAGTTTTTGTTTTTTCATTTATTTCAATAAAGTTTTTTATGTCAATTTTCACTTTTCTTCGCGCCCCCCTTTAAGATATTTCGCGCCCCCCTATGGGTCGCGCCCCACAGGTTGAGAACCACTGATTTAAAACAATATGCTACCATTTAAATTTATTATAAACATCTTTCCTAAATAAATTAGGAAAAAAATATATAATAAACAAAAAATTCAACTTTTGCCAAATTAAATATATATATATATATATATATATATATATATATAATATACATAATACATGTATACATATATATATAGATACATATATACTATATATATATATATATATAGTATATAATAATATATATACTAATATATATTTTAAACTTATATATAATTATAAACTTTTATAAATTATATATCTATATATATATATATATATATATATATATATTGTATATATATAATATATAATTATTATATATTATAGTACTATATGATATATAATGAAAGGCCGAGAGGTCCACATGTGGGAACCCACCAGAACTGGGAAGTTCATCACAAATGAAGCCAATTTAATGGCAGACATAAACCGAATGCAAGTTCATATCAAAGTGTTTAAATCATAGAGTTGGGGAAAAAAGAAGAAGGAAGTGTGTTCAGATTGGGACCAGTACTGTTAACACAAGATTCAGCCTATTAAGTGCGACAGAGAAAAAAGGAGACTGAGTACCAGATTTGATCTGTACAGCTTCCTCAAGGGGAGATTTTTCCATTTATATTTATCATAATATATATATATATATAATCATAATATATATGATATATATAATTTAATAATATATAATATAGTTATATATATATAATAGTATATATATATATTATATATATAATATAATAATATTATATATTATAATAATAGTAAATATAATACTACTAAATATTATTTTGTTCTCACCATGTGGAAAATTGTTTTGATTGTAAAGCTTGCGTAAAATTAAGTTTGAAAGCGTGCAATATAACCTCGTATGTTCCGTAAAGCTATCTGTACAACGTTCTAATTTATATTTGGATTTGCTTATTCTTGAACTTATCTGCAGCGTTTTTTCTCAATAAAAACCCATTTTGGCGGGGCAGCCTTTTTCTATTGCATACTCATGAAATAGGTGGGAATTACGAATCTCTCTTAACTGTTTACACAAATTCTTAACTAAATAACATAAAGCTTTTAAGAAAAATTGGTCAGTTGCTTACTCATTAGTAAGTGTTTTATATATGGTAAATATATATATTATAATATACTATATAATATATATATATATATATGTATATATATATAATATATAATATATATATATATATATATATATATATATATATAATATATATATTATATATTATATATATATATATAATTATATATATTAATATGTATATATATATTTATAATTATATATATATATATATATTATATATTGACTTATTTTGTGTATATACTATAGGGCTCTCTATTATTTACTAGGGTAAGTAGGTAAGTGCTTTTTATTATATTATTTTGTATTATATTTTTATTTATATTATTATAATTATATATGATTATATTATGGTAAGAGGATCTATATAGTTAGTGTAATAGTATATATATATTATTATAGTATATAGTATCTATATATATATATATATATGATAGTATATGTATATATATATATAATAGTATTATATTTATATATATAATTATATATATATAATTATAGTAATAATAATATTATTATATTACGTATATTATATATATTATTATATCTATTATATATATAATATTTAGTAATATATATATATATAGTATATATATATAGTAGGTATAATATATATTATATAAATTATATTATATATATATATGTATATATATTATATATTATAGGTTATATTTAGTAGTAGGTTATTTTCTTGATATATGACATTGGTATATTATATTTAGTAATAGGTATATATATATAATGATAATATATATATTAGGGTTGGGTTGGGTTTTAGTGGGTTATATAGGTTAGTAGTTATATATACCTATGATATGAGTGGTTATTAGTTATTTTGTTATATAGTATTATATATATATATTAATATTATATATATATATCTATTATATATATATATATTCCGTAGGTATTATTATTATTAAAAGGGGTTAGCTTATAGTATTATTATAGTGGTTATACTTAGTATATATGTATATATACTATATATATTATATATATATACTATTATATATTATGATATAGTATAATATGTGGAGGTTATATATATATTATATATATATTAGTATGTATATATATATTATATATATATAGTATGTATATGTAGGTATATATATATATATATATATATATATATATATATATATATATATATATATATATATATAGTATGTATATGATATATTATATGATTGATTGTATATAGTAATTGGGTTGGATTATACATTTAACAACAAGGGGTAACTTTAAAAACTATAACAGTTACAGGAAAATAAATAACATTTTTGATTCAGCAAATAATTTCATCGATGAAACTTAAAAAAATGTTTTTAATTCTAATATTTATTAATAACACCCTTAATATTGAAGTATAATTTAGGTCGGGCAAGCGTACAATCTCTCAATCAACCTTCCTTCTTGCGTAATCACGAGAGCAACGAGTCCAAATAGTGTTTTTTTTTTTTATTGCTCTGTAAAACAATGTTATGTGTAGCAACCAGTTGTGATATGAGGTATTCCAAGACAATTTTTTGTTTATGCTTAAGACCTAAGAAATGTTAATGTTGTCCAATCAGTGAGACGTTAAACCGTCGAAAAAGAATAGAAAAGGTTGGGAGGGTGTTCTTTGAGAGAGAGATTAGAAGGAAGTTTAAGGTTTCAAAGAGTTGAATTTCAGCAAGGTTGCGGTGGCCCCACGGGTAAATCCCATCGACAAGTCGGCAAGAGATATGTCGGAAAGGCTGAGAACGAGAGGCAACTCTAGATGCAAAAGAGCGAGCAGATTTGAAATGAGTGGAAGAATGAGAGTTTGAGTTCGTTCGGCATAAGAGTGAACAGACTTAGAAGTACAGCTGAGGAGATCGTTGATGAAAGGTAAGAATAAAGTTGGAGATAAAACAGAACCTTGAGACAACAATTAACAGGAAAGGAGAAGAAGTCGCTCATCAACGGGTGATGATATGAGCGCCAGAAAGAAACTGTGACAAGAGTATGCAAAAGAAGGAGGAACTCAAAGGAAGGGAGCTTAGAGAGTTGCGACGCATGCCATACTCGAGTCCAAAAGCTTTGATAATATGTCGAGAGCCACCACACAAGACTCTCATAGTCCCTATAGGGCAGAAGACTATAATCAAAGTTAGATCAGGATATGTACTGTCACCAGTTCCCTCGAAAGCGTCGAAAGCCTTACTGGGTGTATTTCTGAAAGAAAGGGAATGACGACTCCAAGATGCGACCAGGAATGAGAGCTAAAAAGAGTTTCGACGAAGATTTTAGATAGAATACAAGGGAGAGCTATAGGACGGTAGTTTATGAAGGATCAGAGCACTAACCCATTTTCGGTAATTGGCTTTACATATGCGCGCGTTGTAGCACTGCAGAAACTGTTACTAGTATTAAGAGCATAGAAGAGTAGGTTGACGCGAAGTACGCGGGTTCCAGCTCAGAAGCACACTCCCTCAAAAGAACACGGGGAGAATCCATCCGGCGCCACTGAGCCTTTCCTGACGTCATAGATATCTCAGAATCCCATGCATACCCTGATCATGCGTAAATCACGGGGAAGAGGCATAGGAAAACCTGAGAGGAGAAGAAGCAGGAGGAAAGATGCCGGAATCGTCCAGGGTAAATGAATTGAGATGAAAAAGGAGGCCGAAGACGCATTATACCATTTTCATAGGAGAGTTACAACAGAACACGTCAGAATGGCCGAATAAAGTGGAGAAAGACAAGATTTACAAAAAAGTTTATAGAGATGTTTTTGGCAAAAGAGGGTAGAAAATTTTTATCAGTAAGGAGGAGCCAAGTAGAAGTTGGTCGCAACATTTTCTTTTGGTGAAAACGCGCTTACCCTGCGAATAATAAGCCCTGCAAACGATTTCCGAGCGAGCATGGAATATTATAAGAGTGATGGGAGAATGAGAGTTTTTCCATGCCCGATAGGCCAAGTTCTCTCCTCGAAGGAAGCAGAGAAAATTTCCCATCGAACATCGGATTTTGGTGGAGAGAAAAGATTTAGTTTAAGGAAGATGGAATGAACCCGCGCATACCTCGACGATACGCGCCCTACCCTTTTCAGCAGTTGAGCGAAGCATCCTCCGAGTCAAAGCAAGAATCACTCCAAGCATATAGTTTGCAAAGAAACGACGCAACGCCCCTCAATTATAAGCCCGATTAAAGTGTCCAGAATCGGTACGTTTGGGGCAAATGGTGGAGCGTGCTGGACGAAAGAATTTTTAAATGTAAGAGCTACAAGATTGTTGGTCAAGTTACCCGGCATAGCGAGCGGAAAATGGTGTATTTATATGCGGAAGAAAGGATTACGTGGTGAAACATAATCAAGCCGTGTTCAAGAATTGGAGGACGATCTGTATATGTGTAGGTTCTCTTAAATTAGCTGTTCCAAATCGTTTAGAAACTGAATTGTTTTTGGCCTCTCTTCTCTTGCCATCAGTATGAGAGGAGCCGCAACCACTCAGTGTGATGTACTTGAAGATCCCCTAAATCAGAGGATGATCAGCTTTGGAAATGAGAAGAAGTAACGTCTCATGAGGAAGTAGTAGATATCAAAAAAGGAGCGTGAAAATCTGTTTCCGTTTAGGGAGCATAGCAGAAACACCAAGATAATGGTAGTAGTAAGGCAGGGAGAAAGATTTTAAGCCAAAGAACATCGAAATTAGGAGATTCAAAATTTTTAAGAACGTGGTTACGAGTTGTTACTGTTTACTATAGGCACAGACTCCAACTTATTTAGTCTTTAGTCTGAAATTATAGATAAAGTTTATATAATATTTTATATATATATATTATATATATATATATATTTATATATATATAATATATAATATATATAAATATATATTATATATATTTAATATATTATATATATATATAATAATATATATATATATTATATATATTAATATAATGGTCATCCTCCAGAAAGCAAACATGCATGTAGATTAAAACTAGAACATTACAAAAATATCATTTTGTAATCAGGAGGACATTTTTTATGGATGAAATTAAAAATAATAATAAAAATAATGCTTTTAAAAAAAAATATTAAAATTCTTAAAATGTTGCAAAAGTTGTATGAATTTATCTTTTTTGAGTAAGTAACGAAGGAGAGCCAGAGTAGACAAAGTTGATTTTGTTATTTAACCTAAACGATATCCCAGGGGTAAACCACAAGGAAGGAAGAGTGCGGGGCTCTTCTCGCCTTCCCCAGGGACGAACGGGGGGGATCTTTCTCCCACCTCTGTTCCACACCGTCGGCTCGACCCCTAATAACTATAAAAATTATAAAAAAAAATAAAAGATTTTTCTCCAGAGCATGATAAAAAAAAAAAAAAACAATTTTTGGCAACCTTCTTACGCTCCTTCTACGGTGGAGGGGTGATAGGGTATAGGTGTTGCGGTATCTACTGCTTTACTTCTTTAAACTGCTAGGGGTCAATAAAGGTAACAATTATTTTTTATAAAAAAAAGAAAAAAAAAAAATTTTTTTTAAATAAAACAATGTTTAAAGAAAACTTTTTAAATAAAATAACTAAAGACCTAAAAATAAAAGTTTTGACAAAATTTTTAAAATAAATAGAATTTCCTGTGATAAAAGTTTTAATATTAAAAAAAAATTTAAACAAAAATAAAAAATGTAAATGAACTTTATAAAATAATAAAAACTTATCAAATAAAATATAAAATAAAATTGCAAAATAAAACTTACAAAACAAAAGTAAAAATATGAAATATAAAAAATTAAAAACAAGCATAACGTAGAAATTGAGACTTATATGAAATAATAACTTACAAGCAATAATAACAACTTTAGCAAAATAATAAAACTTATACCCCGAAATAATATTGAATGTATATGTAAAGTTCAATAAAATAAAACAAAATAAAACTACAAAATAGAAAAAAATTAAAAAAAATTTTAAAGAATAAAGAACTTAAAAATAAAATAAAATTTTATAAAAATAATATTAAAACTCTTAAAACAAAATATCATAATAGAATAAATAAACTTTTGAAACAAAATTTTATTTGTACAAATAAAACTTTAAAAAAATAATAAGCGTTATACAGAACGAAATAAATGAAGTAAAACCTTAAACTGAATAAGATGTGTTCGTCATGTACTAGAAATAATAAATAGTTGGCGTATGAAAAATAAATAAGATTTGAAATCATTAAATTGAAAATACAAAAAATGACCAATGAACGTTAGAAAAACAGTAACACAGATGCAGTGACGTTTACAAGAAATAACAGTGTGTGATCAGTTAAGTTAGCGACTGTGAAGCTATTTGATTTAGATAAAAGTAAAGTATCTCTAAAAATTAACGTGTGTGTGAAATAATTCGCTGATTCAAAACTCATTTTGTTGCGCCAGTGATCTTATGCGCTGATTTTTTAGGGTACGATTATACTGCTGAATCCAAAAATGGCCTTAATTTAGCTAGATTGGCTCTAGTTTTTGAGATAATGAATGATCTATTGAAAAAATTCATATTAAAATGGATATTTTAAAATACCTAAACATACGAATTATAAATACATTTACAATAAATTGCTTGACAAACATTCCAAAATATCTTACATAAGGGATTATTTTGGGCTACGGTATATACTGCAAAGAAATAAAGAGTAATGCCTTGAACGGAATGCACAAACTATCAAGCACACCTGCTGTCTGCGTGATTTTTGCTTGTGTATTTTCTCCATCTTTTACAAGTCATTTTTTTCAAGATTCCTAACAAATAATTCTGCCATCATGTCCTCGCCCATCTGCCTTGATATCGTTCCTGTTCCTCCATTCACCTTTGTTATCCCGTGGGAGGAACTCTCTCCTTGTTCCTTCACTAAAAAATGAACTAGATTGTCCTGGACAGTCATTTAGGTGACTGATGAGGACATAAAGTGAACTTTTTGCTCATATTTCGTTCCCAAAATTTGAAATTTTTTGTGGAGCAATGTCTTGCACTAGTTTTTCAGTCAATTGTATCGACTTTATTGTTCTCAAGAAATGTAAATGAAATGAACATATACAAGACTAGCACCAATTCTGGTTGGCTCTTCCCAAATTTTATTTATGACGTCTGTGAAGTTTGAATCATTGATGAGCTTGCGTATTTGGGGCCCATCAAAGATTCCAGCTTTGAGTTTTTCATCACTTAGTCCAGGAAATGATCTACAGATGTATTTGAAGCAATTGCCTTCCCTGTAAAAATGCTTTCACAAATTGCTTCATTATTCCCAAGTTAATATGAAGTGGTGGTAGCATGATCTTTTCTCTCTGAACCAATGGCTCATTTATAATATTTGCGACACCTACAGTGATGTTTTCTCTTGAAGTTCATGTACCTTGTTTCCAGTGATCTTGCCTTGCTCTACTATCCCACATGTAGATGAAACAAGGGTACTTTGGGTACCCACTTTGCTGCCCGAGCAAGAATTTAATCATCTTTAGATCAACGCAAATAAACCGTTCATGTTGTTGATAACAAATCTTCTGCAAAACCATCTTAGTATTTTTATATTCTTCCTTGAGCTTTGTTGAGTGTCCAATTGGTATCGATGCACAGCGGTTGCAATTGTGCAATAACACACATTTCAAGCTTCTAATGGAGCTGTCAATAAAAAGCCGCCAATCATCAGGTTGATATTCTGGTAGTTCCAATTTAGTAAGAAGTTCAGGAATTTTTGTTGCAATATACAAGATTTTCATCTTTACTGAAGTATGGAAGAAGTCCCTCTTCTCTTGTGAGATAAGATGTTATTTTAACTCTGGATCTTATGTAAATTTCCTTTAACCTCGATGCTAGCAGTTCAGATGATTGCTTTGAAAGATTGAGGTCTCTTATTAAATCACTTAGCTGTTCTTGAGTGAATTGCCTAATGTTTGAGATTCCTCCTTCATATTCACTTCCACTGCTGATCTGCTCATCTTCTTCAAATTCTTCACCATCTGACAAAGGAAGTGTGGGTAACAAGGTAAACACTGGTATAGGAATGTCTTCACAGTGGGGCACAGGCCGCCTTGCAGATTCTAAATCAGGATACTTCCACTTCCCTTTCTTGTAGCGATTGAAGCCTTTAATGTTAACAACACAAAAATAACAATCATCATGTTCTCTCCACACCATTGGTACACCAAACTTTAAACTTTCTTTTTCCATTTGTCCACTGTTGTGTGCTCTCTACACAGATTTTGCAAACCTTGTGTGGGGTCCAAACCTTTTCTTGGTCTCCATGTTTCATCTATAAATATTAAGCGATCAATGCTGACGTTAAAAAAGCCAAAAGTTCCAACCAATAAAAATTGATTTAAATCTTATAGACCATACCTAATGTATATGAATAAATTTCTCGGGTCACTGTCAACTTTTTCTTACGTTCTTTGGTGAGTTTTTTGTTAAGTAATTAAGAAACACTTAGTGGATTAGGAAAAAGAAAAGTAAGTTATTCAATATTTACACTATATGGTGAAGCTCGATAAATTTTTTAATTCTTTTCTTTTTTGAATTTTATTTATATTTAAATTTTTTTTAACAATTTTATTTAATTATTAACTGTCATTGTGCTAAAAAAATGTTTCAACAATTGTTCTTCAGTATTTTTATTTATTGTTCTTTATGTTTCTTTATTGTATTTAATTACATTACATTAAAACTAAAGAGGAATTAATATTTGATCAACCCAGTGTGATGTTAAATTCCGGTAACTTACTTGCGGGAGGAACATAATCATTCATTTTTAATTGAAATTTGATTACCTTAGATTAGTTTACGTTATGTAACGTTATGATTAAGTCAGGTTAAGGTTAGGTTATATAGGTTAGGTCAGGTTTGGTTTAGGTTCAGGTTAGGTTAGGTAGGTTAAGTTAAAGTTAAGTTAAGTTAAGTTGGATAAGGTTACATAGGTTAGATTATGGGTAGATTAGGTTATATTGCATAGATTAAGAAAGGTTCAATTTTGTTAAAAATAAAAATTTTAATTTATTTCACGGTTTGTGGCTAATTATACCCAATATGCATTGGGTGAACAAAAACATGAACGGTGGAAAAGTGCGTGGCAGTGTTTTTAAATTAAAACTAAAAATACAAAAAGGGGAATGAGCATAAAGATGATTGATTCATATACTTGCGAGTATGTGGATTAAAAGAAATGAAGGAAAAAATCTATTTGAAATAATATTAAAGAATATTGCAGAAATATATATATATACATACACCGTATATATATATATATTATATATATATATATATATATAATATATATATTATATATATATTATATATAATATTATAGTATATATATATGGGGAGAGGTTTATTTAGAGTGTAGTGTAATTGATGAATCTGACAAAAAAGTTACATTTATTAAACATTATAAAAAGGAATGTTATTGGTGACATTATAAAACTTCAACTTCCATTAATTATATTTTCTTTTTATTTAAGTAAGGTGTTTTCCAAAACATTTTAAAAATTTAAACGAAGTTGTAAAAATTTAACCTAAAATTTTAATGAGTTAGAGAAAAACTAAGGATTTATGACATGAGCCAATATTTCCTTAAGAACAAAAAATGCTTCAAATGGAAGTTATTGAAAATACTGTGTTAATGATAGGAATATTTCACAATTATTAAATTGATAAACTTTTTTTTTTTCTCTACCTTTTTCTTCCAATATCAAAGATTTTTAAATATATAAATATAAATAAAATATGTAAAATGTAAAGATAAACTCTAAAATATGTAAAATAAATTTGAAAACTTTTTCAAATTGGGAAAATATCTTAAAAAATAAAACATTTTTATTTTTTTTTTAATTTAGCAATGCGATAAAAACTAGTGATAATTTTTAAGTAGATGCATTATATATAATTATAATATATATATATATATATATATTTAATATATATATATAATATATTATTATTATATATATATATATATATATTTATATATTTTTGAAGAAGTAAAAAATAACTTTGACAAATTAATTCTTAATTTTAATGAAATTTATCTTTTTTTTCTTTTTTTTTTTTAATTTATTTATTTCAAGCTTTTTTTAATTCAGCAATTTTACTAATATCAAACAATTGATAATTGAATATAATATATATAATATATATATATATATATATATATATTATATATAGTATAATTATATAAATATATAGTATATATATAATATATATATATATATATTATAATATATATATATATTATACTCAACTAATGCCAGTTAGGTCACAGTGGATAGAAAAGAGTATTACCTCTTATCTTTAAATTCAAGACTAATTCAATTAATATGGGGCATAAATAATGTCCAATAAGTGATCGATTATAATTTCATATTCAGAGCAATTAGTTTAATACGACAGTTTGTTTTCTATTGATAAGATGAAGTCTATTATCATATGTAATGGGAACCTTAAATCCTTCTTATTTAATTTAGGGTTTAAATTAATTAAACAATCCCTTCACAACTTATAACAATATTTCTAAAAGCTCGACACAATGAATATTTCAATTAAATAATAATCTTCCGGCTTTAACAATGCGATTTTTAACACACCCCTCTTCTTTTAACGTGGGTATCTAACTGCCCTCTCCTTCCTTGAACTCCAGGCACTCCTTTTGGGCGCACGCTTCCGCGGCTGTCCATTACATTTGAAGGTGCCACACACAAAAGAACGCGTTAAGATTTTTTTCTTATACAATAAAATTACATATTTAAACAATTTGGCATACTGAGAAACCCTTTTTGAGCAGTGTACAGGTCGTATATAGCTTTGTACAGAGCTATTATGAGAGGTGTACATAATTATCGTGAGGCAAGTTTTTTTTTTTTTTTTTTTTTTTTTTTTTTTTTTTTTTTTTTTTTTTTTTTATTTTTGGACCATTCATTTATAAAGAAATACAATTCTATTCTTACAATACATTAATTACTAAAATACAAAACGATTTCCTTAATCCCCATCTGGTGGGGTTTGACTATTTCACTCTTCTATTGCAACCTTTCCGTGACAATTTTTGTAAGGAACGTGAGAAATTTATTCACAACATTAACGTTTGGCATATATTAGAATAGAGAAAGATAGATTGTTTATTTTTTGGAAGGATAAAGGTATCAATTTTTAACTACTGTCTAACCCTAAGAAATGCATCAGAACTAAGAAGCCCCCCACCTTTTTTTTCTCTTTTTTTTTATTTAATTTATTTATTTATTTTTTTATTTAATCTATTTTTTTCTATCGGGTTCCAGCGTTCTCGTCGGTTATATTAGCATAAATTCTTACATTTCTCAAATTCTCTACCGCCTCTTTCGCTGCTTTAAGATATATAACGTTATTCTTTTTTCCAGTAGCTCGCCTAAAGCTTCGTTGATAGCATCTGCCAGTTTTCCCTCAGGCTACTGTTGATTTCTTACCAACAAGGCCCGAACCTTGTGGAGATCTTCGGAACGAACACATTCTTATTTTTATAATAAACCTGTGGTGCGGAGGTCTATACGCATTAAAACCCTAGTTTTTCAAAGGCACTTTGACTGTCCGTGGCAACTGGTGCCTCCTTCTGTAAATAAGCTTCCTGGCACTGAATAAATTTTGGGCCGAACATGACAGCAGCTGGAGTAAACCCCTTCGTCAATTTAAGCGGCTAATTCTCCAACGTGAATGCAAGGCAAAATTTCAGCGCCATTTTAACCCTCTTCATTCTCCCTATATTGATCATACACCTTAGTGTCACTATGAGAACTTGATTTAATTTTTTCCGCCAATCCATTTGAACGAGGGGAGTTAGGCGTCGTGTGATAATATTATCTATGTCATTAAATATTTAAACATCATTAAACAGTTTGGCAGTGAATTGGCTCCCCCGATCTGAAGATGAGCCTTTTTATTGAACCACAGAACGGAAAAATTTCGCTCACTAAAACATTCAATACAGAGTCGACCGTTGCCTGCCTAAGAGGGTAGGCGAAAGGATATTTACTAAATCTGTCGATAAAAACGAGCAGATAATTGAAACCCATACTATACGGAAGCTTTTAGTAAATTCACATGGGAGAGTGTCCAAACTTCTCTCAGATCTTCTAAACCTGCCGAATTCTGGAGATATCTTCCTGACGCTTTTGTTTTTCTGACAGACATCACAACTCTGTATGATTTTCTTTACTCTACTATGCATAAACCTGAAGACGAAATCCGCCCTTAGAACAGTCAAAAGTTCGTTTAGTTCCCAAGTGATTTGTATTATGTATTTTTTCTATGACATCATCTACCAGATTTTCCGGTATTAAGATTCTAGAAGTGCCTGTAGAAATGTCAACCGCCAAGGACAGTTCCTTGCCCCGATGGATGAACTCTTTGTAACAGGCCTTCAATCCGCTAGTTCCTGTTCCTTTTATCAAGTCCTTTATATAACCATCAGTCTCCTGTTCCACAGCTATCTCTCTGAAATCTACACCCTCTTGGATTTTCTTCATCATTCCGCTTAAAACCCTTTTTAACTATAGCGTTATCAGCCATTTATTTACGATATCTCATCATAGTATTTAATGTCACTCTTCATCCCATTAATTTATTATTATTATTATTATTATTATTATTATTATTATTATTATTATTATTATTATTATTATTATTATTATTATTATTATTATTATTATTATTATTATTATTACCGCATTGATTATTACTACTTCTTATTAATTATTAATTATTATTATTTTTTTATTATATATTATTATTATTATTATTATTAATTACCTGCTTTTATTATTATTATTAATATTATATATTATATTATTTATTATTCAACTTATATTACAATATATACATTGAAATTTCATATAATCTGTTGAAACCATATTGGAATAATCGGAACTATTAACCTTAGAATTGGTAACTGAACAAGAATTGTAGTTTGGTTTATGTTGAAATAATGAAACAGGATTTAGAGTAGAACAATGTCCATTTTTCTCCAAATAGACATTCGAGTTTTCAAAATTTTGAGGGTTATTTCCCTTTACTATATTTAAAGAATTTAAGTCATTACATTCCTTTTCCTTTTTCTTGTTTCGATGTTTACTTTTAACGCTTTGAATACTATTAGCCTTTAAGCTTTTCTTTTTCATTGAAATTTCTCAGCCTCTATGATCTTATCTCTTTCGTTAGCCAATTCTGTCAAAATTATTGCCAATTTATTTTTAGTCATAGAGACAAATTTAAACTCAACGTCAAAATTTGCAATAGAATTCAATAGATTCATCTCCCTGATGTTATGAACTTTTGTTGCACTCTTTTTTGTATAGGTTGTGATCAATCCACTGTTGCTGGTACATATATTGACTTTCCTATTGGCAATTAAGTAGGCATATTTTTGCAAACTGTTGTTGACGGCAATAGCAGCTCCTTAACCATACTGTGGTAGTAACACCTCCCCTCAGTCAATATGGGCACTGTAAAGAGCGAAGACTCTCGTCTGATCATTCTCTTCTCCCATTAGAGCACTGGCTATTGTGAGCTCACTCACCTTCGTGTACAATAGCCAACTCGGTTTTTTCATCAGGAAAAGACAACAAGGTGGCGTTTACCATCGCCGCTTTTGCTTCCTTGAATGCCCGCTCAGTTTCTACCCCCAGGAAATCTTCGTGAGGCGGGCTTTCCCTTTAACTTCTCGTGAGGGGTTGCAGTATTGAGCAGCCCGCTATGTTTTCGACAGACAGTTATATAGACCGAGAAAATGCCCTAAAGTTGTTTGAATGTTTTTGTTTGGTTTTGTAAGCATTCACTATGCATCGATCTTCTCTTGGCTAGGCGTACTCCCTTCTGGCTAATGTTTGAAACCAGAAAGTTTTCGACGGCCAGCAAGCATTTCTTGGGGTTCATATAAATTTTCATATATTTCAATACCTTTCTAAAACCTTCTCCAACATGCAACATGCTCTTCAAGAGTCGAGCTGGCGATTATACATGTCATCTACAGTAAACGAGAAACATTCTTTAATTCCAAGCAGATCGACATGAGGCCGCTGGAAAACTAGATGAAGCATTTGTGTCCCTGTATTAAATAGTTTAAAACTATAGTTACCAAAAGGACAAGTATAGTGAAATATTCTTTGTCTCCAGCGCTGATTGGTACGTTATTAGTAAGCTTGCCCTGAGATCGAGACGTGTTAGCAACTTGCAAGTTGCAGTTGCCAAGATGATACTCCTTAATCTTAGGCAGCGTAAAATTGTCAGCAAGGTGGATCTTTGGTTTAACAAACGCAGATCCACGACCAAACGAATTCGCCATCCGACTTTGGCAAGAAACTAGCCGGGAAAACTCCAATCGCTTTTCCCCGCGAAATGACCCCTGATTCTAGCAACTTATTAATTTCCTCCTTGGCTCCCTCAAAAAGATGTGGGGCTATGCTCCTACTCCTCAATTGTATTGGCGAGCCACTGACCTCCACATGATACGGATAATTTTCTGCCAATTCGCATAAAGTTTCCTCCTTTAAAGGACATTCTTCTCTCTCCCCTCCCCCCTCACCCACAGTGCAATCTTCACCCCCCCCCAATAGTACAATCTTTACCTCCCCCCCTCCCCCTTCCCCCTATAGCTTCGTTACTATCGAGTTGTGAATGAGCAACAAAGTCGTCCCCACAGCTGTCAAAATAAGCCACGCCTCTTTTTCCTGTACCTTGCACATATAAAGCGCCATCTAGTGAGCTGTTCAGTTTTTAAATTTAAATTGGGCGCTGCATAAGGATTTAAGAATAAGACTTGGTATTTTCTAATTAAATCGTTAACTAATTCATATTCGCAAATTGGTATATTTAAAGAAACGGCGGTTAGTGGAAAAATAGAGTTTCGTATGTGCGGAGAAAAGTCAAAAGTTTCATTACTGAGAGAAATACTACGTTTTGTCCTTGGGTCTAATAAATAATGGCATTTAAAGTCGATGGTGAAGCCATAAGTTTTTAGAAAAGGCATTCCAAGAACGTTAAATTTAATGTCAGCGGTGTAGGCATGCACATCGTAAAGTCTGTCTAGTCCCAAGTCAATTTTAACTACCCTTTTATTATAAATATTTATACAGCCTCCATTTGCGGCCCTGGCAGTGCCAATAACGGCACCCTCCCTATCCAATTCAGATGCTATCACCAGGTCGAGGCAACTTCCGGATTCTAGTAAATTCATTGTTAGTTTTATCCGAAACATAATATAATTTGTCTGAAATCATCCCTTTAACAGTCGCAACAACTTCGATTGAGTTGCCAGATACTTCCATCCCAGTATTACCAGATAAATTACATGCAATATTCCTTAATCTTAATGAACCCACAGAACTTATCGGAAGGAGAAAACCTCCTTCATGACCTAAAACTAATGACAATTCATTTTTCAGAAGGGGGTTTGCCCCTTTCATTATTTACCAGTTCATTTTTATCACTTATTTTATTATAAGTATGGAGTCACAAGTTCTGAAAATCCGCCTCTACTCCCGCCTCCCCCCAGTGACGGTGGGGGTAACAGGTTGACTGCGTCTGGGGGAGACGGCGAACCATAAGATTGCATGCTCTGCCCTATGATCACAAAGCTAATTGTTTTCAATAATAATCATAAAATTTAAACAATCGTTACCGCCATCAACTATGGTTATCACCCCTAGTTCTACAATCATTACAATTATTATCGCTATTATCGTTATTTAATCTCATCATGCATTGAGTTACAATTAAATTAAGATGACTCTACCCCTGGCTGACTCTTTGATAATTGATTCTGTGGGGGAAGAGGTTGACTTATTAGCAACGTCCGCCGTCTCATGCCATTTTGAGTCACACAATCTTCGTTAATTAAAACTTTCGTTTTCAGACTCATTGTTAATTACCCCTCCTGTCTCTGATCATTTTTACAAGTAATATTCCTATTCACTTAAATCTATTAATGCAATTTACATTTCCATTATACCCACGATCATCAAATTACCATTATTACTCCAGATTTGCCTATTAATTTTATGGCCAATTGAAGATTACATATCCATCATATTATAGTAACTATTTACAACAACCCCGTGCATTATTATTAATAATTATTTATGTTACAATTAAATTTTCACTACCTGTGATTATTATTATAAAAATTGTCCTTATCATAGTTACTGTATAAAAATACCACTTTATAAACAAAAAATTTAAAATAACTTTATTTCTACCGTTATCATGATTATCATTATCATAATGTCTTCAAATGTAGTTAGTTATTTTAATGATTATTATAATGCTATTGTAAAAACCATTTCCACTAAGATTACTTCTATAATTAAAATTAATATTTCCCCTTTCAAAAATTTGACCTTTTCATATAAAAATTGCAGGGCGAACAATTAAAAATTTCTACTCACGAAAGCATCATTCCCCAAATATTTACCCCCCTTTGGCCCGGGAAGTCGCCTCACAGGCCAGCCCCTTCGTTTCCCTGCTTTGAAATGTTGGAATTCTGTTGTGGGGGTGGGGGAGTCGCCGGGGGTTGTGAGATTAAGGTGTACATTGCACAATATCGACCTTCACATCTAAACGATTTATGCAAGAATCGTCTATGGAACCTACAAAGCCCCTCGGTGCTTGGCCCAGCTGCAACGTTGTCATATGTTGATCGGTTGAAGTTCCTTCCTCTTGAATCTTGATCATTGTTGGGGGTGGGGGAATTTTTTGAATTCTGACACAGCGTCTTCGCGAGTTCTATTACGCTTTTGGCGAGTGACCTCATCTCTTCAGCCGACTTCTCCATGAGATATTATTAACCGACTTATTTCTCTCTCTTGAGCGGAGGACTCTCTGTTCGGCGGCTTGGTGACTCTCTCTTCTGCTGGTCGGACTGCATTCAAAGGCTGCCACTCGGTTCTCCCCCCTCTGGGGGGTTGGTAAGCACCGCTTTGGAGAAAAAACTTATTAAAAATGTCGTCGGCGATTTCTATTAATTCTTCAAAATCATGGTTCTTTTCTGTTGTCATGAGGGAGATCTGTAATTGTTGAGGCAATCGTAATAGAAAGAGTTCTCTAATAAATTTAGCATCGTTATCCGTTACTGAGTCAAAGCTAGATAGTCCGAGCATTTCCTTTATCCTAATAACATAGTCGGATGGAAGCTCTCCCTCCCTCATTCCAGATTGGAAGACTTCTTCTATCTGCGTTCTCAGTGATGGCGCATAGAGTTTCTCTTTCTCTATCACTTTCACTAATTTAGTGTAACAATCGCCTTTAGGGGAAAGTTTGAACGAAATTTGTAATTTTGCAATTTGGGTAATTTTGACGCCAAATACCTGACTCTCTCCTCGATCGTTAATTTCAATTAAGGTTAAGATCATGGTTGTTTGTTCGAATCCATTCAAGGGCATCAAACTCGTTGAAGTGGGATAGCATTGAGGGGGAGACTCTTTCTTAATTTTTTTTTCTCCCTAAGAGAGTGGGGGAAAAGATGACTCAATCGTTTACCCACTCCGTGCTCTTTTGGTTTCGCCTTCAGACTCCGTTTCGTATTGCGACGAGTCTCTTCTTCATTTACCCTTTCGATCGAGGGGCTTACTTCTGGGGAGGTTGATGGGTCTCACTGTTTCGGATCGAGTAACAATTCGCCAAGTTGGTCCTCTTTGTTTGAACTTTGGGTTTGACTTCCTTTTTTGACTGGGCATTTTTAGCGTTTTTTTTTCTTTTCTCGGGGATTTGCAAAATGATAATTTTTTCTTGCTTTATTAAGGAAACATTTTTATGCCTATACGACAGGATTTCTTTATTTCAAAAACAACTCTTTTTTCGGGAATTTGAACTGTTTTTTTTTGTGTTTGTTTTGTTTAGAGCTTAATTTATTGCTGTTTAATTTTTTTTTTTTATTATGATCTTGTGTTTGTTTTCACTTCACGTTTGTATATTAGATATTCGTTTGTTCGTTTGTCCCTCTAAGGGTCACTATTTCTTGTACTAAACTATGAAGTTAGGCACAGTGGATAAAAAAGAGTAGTACTTCTTACTTTTATTTCAGACTAATCTAATTAAATGGGGCATAAATTAATGTCAATAGTGGATCAATTAATAATTCAGTATCAAAGCAATTAGTTAATACACGACGTTTTGTTTAATGGAATAATGGTGAGTCTATTATTATATAATGGGACCTTAAAATCCTTTCTTATTTAATTTAGGGTTTAAATTAATTAAACACTCCCTTCACAACTTATAACAATATTTCTAAAAGCTCGACACAATAATATTCAATTAAATAATAATCTTCCGGCTTTAACAATACCGATGTTTTAACACACCCTCTTCTTTTTAACGTGGGTATCTAACTGACCTCTCCTTCCTTGAAACTCCAGGCACTCTTTTTTGGGCGCACGCTTCCGCGGCTGTCCATTACATTTGAAAGTGCCACACAAAAGAACCGTTAAGAATTTTTTCTTATACAATAAAATTAATATTTAAAATTTGGCAAACTGAGAAACCCTTTTTGAGCAGTGTTACAGGTGTTATATAGCTGTACAGAGCCTATTAATGAGAGGTGTACATAATATCGTGAGAGCAGGGAATCCTGCTCTTCATATATATATATATATATATAATTTATATAATATAACTATATATATATATATATATATCCTATATAATATATATATATATATATATATAATATATATATATATATATATATATATATATATATAATAATATATAATATATATATATATATATATTTCGTTAGAACATAAATACTACTTTATCACTTCAAATTTCAGTCACTTAAATTGACTTTAACATAACACTTTAACACACTTTTATTTCAATTCAGAGGTTATAAATTTCTTGAGAATATCCCATAAATTAGTCGAATTCATCTTACGATATTTGTTTTTGCTCGAATTTTGCTTCTAAATAAAGTAATGTCAAACTCAGTTCCTTGTCTGCGAAGTAATTTTCTATGGTGTATGTATTTCTATTCTATGTATTTTCTGATTACCTCTAGGTTATCAATCCCTGAATCAAGAAATTCTCTATAGTTGCATCAGTGAAATCTTGAAGGTCATTAACATTTTCATTTGATTCCGCAGTTTCCACTTCTACCTCTAAGCCTACGCCTAGTTCTTCAACTTCTGTTGGAGCTTCTACTTGAGGCTCCTGATCCTGTCGTTCTTCAAGAATAGTAGGTAGTAGTCCGTCTTCTTGTTGCTGTACGGCGTCGCCGTCTTCATCATTTTCATTTTGTGATTGCAATCCGAGAATTTGTATCTCCTCTTCAATCTCGTCTAGATATAATTCACTAGTCTCTTGTAGTTGTTTTTCTAGTTCTGTGTTTTTGGCATCACCTACAACTTTTTTGGTGATCTGCAGTATAGGTAGTATTACCTTAGGAGGGATATTAAGGGCTGAAGTCAAGTTGCGGCAAACTTTTTTAGATGGAGTTACCAATCCAGTTACGGGATTGTAATGATGAGAACATCCGGTGATTTTCATTTGAAAATTGAATATTTGTCCTCTTTTTTTCCGATTCCGCTGATTCAATTTCTATTGTTATTAGCTGCAAGTTTTATCTCTGTAAGAGAGATATGAAAATTTTCAGGGTATATTGGAGCTTGCTATAGATTTTCCTCTGAAGGAGTTAGAGTTGGTTTATCAGTCATTTCTGCCGTGTGGATATGGTACTGTATATGTATTAGGTGAAAAATAAATTAACGTTATTCTATATACATGATGGTTGGATTGGACTATCCTCTGAAAAAATATGAATGTCGGTTGTCTCAGCTGCAACTAACTTCAGAATCAGAGAAAATTTCAGTATCATAAGGAAAGATTCCACACTTCTTAAATCCGTTCATCGCCGTCAGCATCGTTGCAGCCTGATAAAATGTTTTTCCAAATATCTCTCCGTTCTGAAACATTGTGATTACTTTTCCTGGGTTAGACCGTAACCAAGCAGTTACAACCTGATCATAATAGTGCTTAATGGTTTCATAAAAGCTACGTCGAGAGGCTGCAGCCTGTGTGTGCAATGTGGAGGGAAAGAGAGCATAACTACACCATATTCTTTGGCCAGATCGATTACGTCTAAGTTTTTGGTGTGGGTTGAATGCCCATCTAGGAGAAGCAATACTGGCCGATCTTTACTTGCCCGAGAGAATACAATAAAATTTTTCATCCATCCCAAAAATATTTCACTTGTCATCCATCCAGAATCACTACAACGTCCCCATGACCCTGGAGGTGTGCCATTCAAAAGTTCTTCCTTCATTCTTTTCCTTGAAAAATGAAAAGAGGAGGCATATATCTAGAAGGGAAAATGTGGCTTCTTAATTATTAATTTTTATCTCCTTTGACTCATTTAAGTCTTTGGCCATCCATCTAAGCAGCTAAACTTTACAACTCAATGCCACAAGACATCAAAACCGAAAACTATCAAATCCTTTGCTAAAAAAATAAAATCCTATTATCTAAATAAATATTAAAAAATAACTAACTCAGCGATTTAACTTACGTAAAATCTAGCTACTACCATTATTATTTTTATTATTTATTATTATTATTATTATTATTATTATTATTATTATTATTATTATTATTATTATTATTATTATTATTATTATTATTATTATTATTATTATTATAATTATTATTGGTCAAACCTCATTTTTATTTGTTTATATTTGTTCTGTGATGTTTCTTGGTTTTTCTTATTATTATTATTATTATTATTTATTATTGTTTATTATTACGGTTGTTATTATTATTATTATTAAATTATTATTATTATTATTATTTATTAATTATTATTATTATTATTATTAGCTCTGATTTAATCATAGATTATTATTATTATTATTATTATTATTATTATTATTATTATTATTATTATTATTATTATTATTATTATTATTATTATTATTATTATTAATTATTATTATTATTATTATTCATTATTGTTATTTAATTATTATCATTTTTAATACTTATGGTTAATTATATATTTCGGAGATCTCGCGGCACACATAAGTGCCACGGCACACCGGTTGTGAATCTCTGATTTAAATGGTAGATAATGCACGATTATACATCTCATCAGTTCAAAGTAAATGTTCAAAAACCCCAGCACCGGCTTTAATTCCTTTTTCATATCTTGCCAAATGTACGTGTAGGTAAGTAATTTATCTTGGTTGTTCATTTATGATGGCGCACCATGCATAATACGAGCGACCAATTCCTTTTGTGAACACTTCAGTTTTAGTTCATCCTCAAAGAAAATAATCTAGAGGTTTAAGGTCTGGCGACCTTGGTGGCCAATGAACTTGGCCACTGTGGCCGATCCACTGTTCGGGGAATATTAGATTTAGATCTGTATCACCTGCCGACTAGAATGCTGGAAGAACATATGCATAATTTTAGCCAAAGGAACATCCTCCAATAATAGTGGTAACTCGTTTTGTAAAAATCCTACAAACTTGGGTAAGACGATTTGGTAACAACAGACTCAATCAACTGATTGTCGTCGATCACACGCACCACACATTATCAGAAGAGCGATGCTGAAAATTTGATTCCATATTGACATGTGAATTTTCGCCTGACAAACGTATATGAATTATGGGTGTTATTGATGCCATCACGAATGAAATAAACTTCATCGGTAAACGGTATTATTACTCGATGATTAGCAATTATTTACCGACAAAATTCCATTCGTTTGGCTTCATCTCGCTCACCTACCTCAAGGATGCAAGCCATGCTGACCTAACGTTTGCCATATTTTTGTGTGTGGAACACATATATACGTAGAAATTCTTCTTGTGCTTGTTGCAGGGCTCAGTTCTACCAACTTAAACACATTTTGTTTATCGGAACGTTCAGAGGAAATATGCCTACTGGGAAATGCACCTATCCCACACAGTTTGTTGTTAGCATCGATAAATACTTGTATCCAGCACTCCAGGGTTAGAGAACCGTCTACGGTATCCCTTACAAGCAAAATGGGCATTCTCATTACCAAAGCGTTAAACAAATACCATGTCAGCATATTCGGCGCGTGTAAAGACATGAGACGTTGTTATAAACACGTAACCACAAATAAACACGTAATCACAACCGAGTCAGTTTACAACTCCAGTCATTGGCCAAATTCTATTAAATTCACGTCAATCAAGAAAATTCAAGTAAATTTGTGAAGATTAGAATGTGCTATTACTTATGAAAACAACGGAAATATTATTGTTATATTAATGTTATATTATTGGGTAAGATCAACGAGCGCTATAGCCCCAAACTCATTGAAAATAGGACACTATGTTTATGAGAATAGATTTACTTGGGATAGTCCATACTATCCTCCTAAAATTGGGAAATGAGGAGGCTGAAAATTTTAGGTGTGGAGAGAGGATCTAATAAATGTTTTTTTAATTCCGGTTGAAAAACATGATACTGAAACGCTCTCACGTATTATCGAAGAAAATATTTTACCAGGTACTACAATTATTTCAGACTGCTGGAAAGTTTATAAAGATGTACATACGAAATTCAAACATTTTACAGTGAACCACTCTTTACATTTTGTAAATCCTAGTACAGGTGCACATACGAATACGATAGAAGGCACGTGGTTTCAGGTAAATTTTCAAAAATTCATGTTACTTTAGGTTAGGTAACCTAACCTAACCTTACATAACTTATGTTTGTAACGTTAAATAAGTCGTTCATAAAAAATTTAAATTAACAGGTCAAATCCCAACTTCCAAAAAGAGGTGCCAAGAAAGAACATCTAATAGGTAATTTAGCGAAATTTTTATTTCTTAAAAAATACGCACGAGAAGAAAGATTTCTCGCATTCATTGAAGCAGTGCATCGATTTCCATCTCAATAAGATACGTAATTATATATATATATATATATATATATATAATTAATATTATATATGATATAATTATATATATACTATATATATATATATATATAATATATATATATAATATAATATATATAATATATATATATATACTATAATAGTATACATTAAACCATCAGCCATGAGTGCGACTCAGCCAATCGAGTAAATCTGGCTTCGCAGACCCGAAACGTACGCACGCACCACGCACGCACGCCACGCACGCACGCCACGCGCAGTTTATTCCTGCCATTATATTATCATAAGAAACAGAAGACGAACAGAAGCTTGATATCATATTAATTTGGACGTTTCGGGTTAACCAAACCCATCATTCAGCTAAAACATAAATTAAAATTACTGTAAAATATTTTCGTCCCAAACAGCCAGATGTGAATTCATCATTACAGGTAGTTTATTAAATTCCTATGGTCCTGAACACTCCGAAGCTGTTAAAACCTTCATTATCAATTCTAAGAAGTTATTTTTAACCTTCAATGACTTTTAAAATGAATAGTTTTTCTCGTTGTGTTTACTAGCTGTTGAGTCTCGGTTATTATTTTTATTTCTTGTTCGGACTGCCAAAACCCCGTTATGTCGCCAGACGATACAGTGCGAGGTGAGGATCCAAACATCTGCCGTCTTTGATTTAGAAACAAGTTAGACATTATTTCACCTGAGAATTCTGCTATCAAGACCCATTCTGCAGAGAGCCGTCATGACATTTCAAAAGAAAACTTTCATGTGTTAATAAAAGCAAAATTTAATAGAAAGTCTATTTATTTTAACAAGTAACCAATAAAAGGTCTCTAAATAGGCTTCTCCTCATTATTACTATAATATTAACAATAATTTTTTTTTTTTTTTTTTTACATTATGCTTATTTTTTTTTTACAGGATTCCAAAAATGTATCCTTTTCGCTGTAGCTATTTATTTTGAGATAGATTTTTTTTTTTTACACCTTTTCCGCACTAAATTTTACCAGGATTCCGACAATGTATTCTTTTCCCTGTAGCTATTGAGTTTTTGAATATTGGATTGTGGTATTGAAGAATTTACCATTATTTATTATTTATTATTTAATTGCTTTAATAATGAAGTGAATCACTGTTTAATTAATTATGCTCTTCGTGCCAAATGTATATTCATACTATTTTCTAAAAATGTCACAACCTTCTAACCAAACCAAATCCTCTGATAACTTAGTATATAAGCAATTGGTTTCGTTGGTTATACATTCCTCTCGAGACTCATCTAAACAGGTGATGTAGTGTAGTTTATTATTTTGATAATCTTAGCATTATTTTTTTTGTGGTTATTATTCTTATTTGTTTTTTAATTTTTATTGGTTTGTTATAATTTTTCCTTTTATTTTGTTTACTATTTTGTCACTTTTTTTATCGTTCTATTGTTATATTTTATTATTATTATTATTATTTTTATTATTATATAATATATTATGATTATAGTTATTATTATTGATTATATTATTATTTATTTTATTTATAATTATTATACTCGTTAGTTTGTTTTGTATGAATTTTTATGATTATATTTTAGCTATTATTATATTATTATTATTTTATGATATATATTATTATTATTATATATTATTATTATTTTTTAACTTTAAAAATTTTATTTTGCTGTATTTTGTTTTAGCTGAATGATGGGTGGTTAACCGAAACGTCCTAATTAATGTATCAAAGCTCTGTTCGTGTGTTGTTTCTGTTAAGTTGAAGCTAATCTTCTTAGGAAAACCAAATCTATAATTATAAAAATATATAATATGATATAAATATATAAAATTTAATAATATATATAAATATTAATATATAATATATATATATATAGAATATAGATAATATATATATAATATAGATATATATACAGGGTGATTTTGCGAATGACGCAATATTAGGTATGATTTCTCTACCACAAAACAAACAATAAAGGTTACATTAACATATGTTTAAAATTAGTTTATAACAGATATCCCATATTTAAGTCGTATTTCTCTGAACACTAGCATACGTTCATTTGTTTAACAAGTGAGTACATTTCTGTCATTCCCTATTAGACTCTGATTGTCTCGTTCTGTGCGTTTAGGTGTGAGTGAATAGGGTGTGTAAGTTCAAGTTAAGATCATCATGGGTGACACCACGAATGTGTTCACATTTGCTGAACAAACAGACATGCATTTAACGTATGGCGAGGCACATCAAAATGGTCTTGCTGCCGTTCGAAGATAACGTGAAAAATATCACAACAGAAGAAGAATACCAGATCGTAAAACGTTTGGGGCCATTGTAAGACGCCTCAAGGAAAATGGCACGTTATAGCCTGTACGAGTAAACGCCGGTCAACAAAGACATAGACGTACTGCTGACGTGGAAGAAGAAATACTCGATGCTGTTCAGTTATCTCCTAGTACTAGCACCTGAAGATTGTATCTTCGTTTCGATGTGTCCTCTACCAGCATATGGCGAACAACTGTACCAATTTCACGTTACCCCTGTGCAAGAGCTGCTACCACATATTATGACAAGCGCAGACATTTCTCCCAGTGGTTAATTCGAAAATGCACACGAGATCCTAACTTCCTGAGCCGCATGCTCGCTACCGATGAATTCTGCTTTACAAGGAATGGGATTACTAATTATCGAAACAACCATACCTGGGATGATGAAAACCCTCATACGACAGCAACATACCTTTTCATTAAATGTCTGGTGTGGTCTTCTAGGCACAATTTAGTCGGCCCCTCAGGATCTTACCTGCAATTCTTTGCAGCATCATCTACCTGGAGCTTCTACCAATATTTCGATGCCAATAGCAGGATGTGGATTACATGCCGGTGCACCGCCTTCACTATTAGCTATTGTCAGAAAAATATTTAACACGATCTACGTCACGAGCGTAGGGCGCAACGGTCCTTGAAATGCACCCCCCCCCACGGGAATTTCTCCTGATTTACGCCATTAGATTACTTTCTTGGGCTGGATGAAGTCTATGGTTTATTCTACGTCTGTTGAAACAAAGAGCTACAAAATCGGATCGTTGATGCCGCAGCAACTATCACGCTTCGTCCTGATCAACGGACCTGCCAGAGGAAGCATGGATACTCGTGCACGGAATGCTACAGTTCAGGAAGAGAAGGTTCACTTTGAAGTTACCTAAATGATGTCTATGAATAAAATAACTGTAGTGCCAATATCACGTTAACTAAAGTATTTTTGCCCTAGGTTTTTATATGACAAAATTGTTTATAATGTAGTTGGGAACCATACGTAAAATATTGCCGGCAATTTCTAAACACCATATATTATATATATATTATATATATATATATATATATTATATATATATATATATATATATATATATATAATATATATATATATATATATATATATATATATATATATATATATAATATGCATATTTAAATAATAGCATCAACTATCATCCGATCCATATCTCAAAAAACTACAATAGCTACAGGAAAAAGGAACACATTGTTGGAATCCTGGCAAAATTTTATTGCGAAACTGTAAAAAAAAAATAAATCTCAAAAACTACATAAGCTACAGGGCGAAAGGAATACATTTTTGAATCCTTGTAAAATTTAGTTAGAAAATTTAAAAAAAAAATTAATAAATAAAAATAAAATTGGCTATTTTTTTAGAAGAGGACATTATAAATATAAATATATATATATAATAATATATATATATATATAAATATTATATATATATATTATATATATATATATATATTATATTATATATAATATAATAAAATATAATTATATATATTATATAATTATATATATATAAATCAGTCAGGCTCTAGAAGAGCCACAATTCCATATTATCTCAAAAACTACAACAAGCTACAGGAAAAGGAATACATTCTGGAATGCTGGGTCAAATTTTAGTGCGGAAAATGTAAAAAAAAAAATATATCTCAAATAATACAATAGCTACAGGAAAGGAATACATTTTGGAACTCTTGTAAATATTGGATAGAAAAATGTAAAAATAAAAAATAAAAAAATTTATTGTTAATAATTATGATAAATTTTGGAGGGCCTATTTAGAGACCTTTTATTGGACTCTTTAAGATAAATAGACTTTCTATTAAATTTGATTTTTTTCTTTAAAAGAATACCCAAGGTAACCGCACGATTCAAGGAGTCGTGTCTCTCGCTTCCGGAACACGGGTAGGATAAATTCCCCCCCTCCGAGGGTTCCGGAACCCCCGCTCTTTGATTTGGGTGTCGCGAGGTTCCTCCGCCCTCCCCTACGGGTAGGAAACGTCCCCCCCTGTGTCCCCGTCGGCTCGAGCCCTCAATTTATAAACCTTACAAAATATATATATGATATATGTACATCCACCTCCCCCCAAAAAAATAGCCAATTTTTGTTAATTTTTTTTTTTTTTTTTTCTTTTTACATTTCAACAACTACTTACAAGGATTCCAAAATGTATTTCATTTGCTTAGCGTTTGTGACATAAGAATATTGATTGTTTTTTTTTTTTCTGTTTTTTTTTTTTTTTTTTTTACAGTCTTCTTGATTCCAGTTCTTGTGGTTCAATCCTCATTTGTTTGTTCCGGAGCTTTAGTATTTTTGAGATAGGGATTGTGCTCTCTAGAGGCTGGCCATATATATATATAAGTATATATATATATATATAAAATATATATAATATATATATATATACTTCATATAGTATATAATATTATATATATATAATTATTCGTAAATTATTACACGCGCAATGGTAGGGGCCGAGCCGACGGGAAACAGGGGGGAATTAGCCCTACCCCGTAGTTCCCGAAGGCCGAAAGACCCCGACTCTGCCATCGGTGGTAAAAAAAAATAAAAGCAAATATTAATAGAAAGTCTATTATTTATAACATTAGTAACAATAAAACTACTGCTAATAATAAGTTCTCTACATCATATTACTAATAATATTAACAATAATTTTTTTAGCTTTTTATTTTTTTTTACATTTTACTATTCAACATTCTTACACAGGATTTTATCCCAAAAAAATTATTACCTTCGCGGTAGCTATGTAGTTTTAAAGATATATTTTTTATTATTATTTTTTTTTAATTTTCCGCATTAAAATTGAACCAGCACCAACAATAATTCCTTTTTCCTGTAACTTAATTGTAGTTTTGAAATCAGTGTGCGGTTAAAACTAATTATCACCATATATAATATATATATATATAATATAATATATAATAATTATATATATATAAAGTATATATATAAAATAATATATATATATAAGATATATATATATATATATATATATAATATATATATATAAAATATATATATAAAACTTAACCCCCTCCGCTTCAGCGAGCCGTCTGCCAGGCACGTACGCCAACCTGCTGTGCATTATTTTCTCCATTGTTTGTTTTCATTTAACTATAAATACTTAATGAAAAAACAATTTAACAAGATAAAATTATTTTGAAAATGAAAAAAAAAATCTCATTTAGGATAATAAAAAGTGAACGAAATTGACTTTATGAAACTTCACAAATTTTAGTTTAAAATAAATAAAATTTCTTTTTTCTGAGTTTTCCCTCGGATCATAAAATACATTTCTTAGTTTTATTCATATATATTAGTTTTCAGACCACAGATAGTGTGAATCAAACGTTGGCATTAGCATAAAATATTTTATAGAAATTATTTAACCGAGTAAAACATTTTTTGGGAGGAAAGGCTTCCCCCCCTCCCCTCCCCTCCCCCTACCCCCATGATTACACCAAAAGAATATTGTATCTTAGAGAATTAATAACTTTGCATAAATAGAGAAATTATAACTAAGATGAAGTCGGAGCTGGCCAATTTTAAAATGCTGGAGCCGGTTAATTTTAAAATGCCGGAACCTACCAATTTTAAATTATTTGCCGGCTCCGCAGCCATGGATAATGCCATCAGCAATTTTTCACATCTTACGCCAGGCATCTTCAAGAGTCTATGTTAATGACTTTTCCTTTTTTTTTTATCGTACATTCAACTTTTAGATTCTATTTCGTTGCTTTCTTACTCATTGGCGAGTCATTGCATCCTTGATAAAGAAGTCGTGAAGTTTGTTTTAAAATGTTTTCGCTTTCAATCTTGATTTTTTTTAAGCTTAGAGTATATATATAATTAGTGGTTTGAAAAATAGTAATATAAGTTGAGCACGAGACGCGGTGTTCGATACTATATATATATATATATAATATATATATTTAAGTCAAATTGTTCATGAAGCTATAAAAGTAAAATATATTTTGTTAAATAGATGACATGATTGAAATTTCTGAGTGTGGCAAGGTATAAATTATCACATAATAGCATGTATATTATGATCTATATCTATATCAATACTAAATATATAGATTAAAATGTTTACTTAAAGATCATAACTAGGTTAGTTGTACATATTGACTAGTGCAAACGTGAATCACAATCTCGGTTAGGTTGCCATATATGCTATACGAGACGTGTATCCTATCTAGCGCTTAAAAAGTAGGCATGTGTCATAGCTGCAAACTGTCAATTCCTAGTACGAAGATTCAGAGTGTCATGACTAACTCGACTCTTTTTTATCAATTATTTTGTACGAGGCTAAAAGTATTATATGCGATATAGAGAGTGACCAATGAAGATTTTAATTTTTTAAACTAATAAAGGAATATGCCACAGATTATTTTTTTAAATTCCCCCCGTGACCAAAAATGTAATTTATTGTTTATCCAATAAAAATAATAAGGGAAGAGTATTTTCCAAGGGGGTAGTCTCTCGGGCTCACATAGAGGACGACGGGGCGCGAACTTCAGTCCCCCCCTCTGTTCCCACCGTACAGGCTCGAGCCCTTAATATAAAATAGATAAAAATAATAATGAAAACAAAAATATAATATATAAAAGTATAATAGATATTGAATTATAAAAATATATTCAATATCCGATAAACTATTGTCGGAACAACAATATTATCTCTTATTCCAATATATTCAGAATCTAAAAAGGGTTATAACAAGCATCGTTCATTACGATAGGTATGTGTAATAGGCGATTAAGTCGGTTTCTAGCAGATTATTGCAATATGTAAACATTTTATGTAATACATACACTTTTAAATGAAAGTGCCAATATTATATATATAGTATAATATAATATATTGATATAATTATATTAAATATATAATATATATATATATAATAGATATAGATTTTATATATATAAGCTCTACATATGACAGGCTAGTAGGTAGGGGTGATTATGTAGTATAAAAGTTTTTACTAATTCAAACAATCAATCCAATTAAAAATGCGTAAACATTAGTTTTAGGTAATTTATTCCATTATAAATATGCGTGTATGCAAACGATAGTAATACAGATGTGTGTTTCTATGTCCGATTTAATTATCAAGGCACAAGTAAAGATAAGTATGAGCAACAAGAGTGACACAATTTTACAGTTCTATATATGTCTTTAAAACGAATGTGCGATACAGAATAAATACACCAATGATATCAAACAACCTCGGCTTAAGAGCACAGTTTCTTTCAATGTTTCGACATTAGGCAGCAGCCTCCTATGTCTCATCTAGCACCGATCGGGCGACCTAATCGTCTCCTCCCTCAGACTTGTCTCTCCACCCGTCGCTTCGCAGCGCCACTATAACAAAAATATATCAGACACTATACCTTATGAAGAGCTATATTATTATAGTTCTCAATAGAGGTGTAATACCAATATAATACGCATAGAATATATAAAATAGCAGAAGCAAGATGGCATCAATGCGGCATTCGTCATTGCTGCATATTGAGGAGATATTAACCTATATAACTCACGAGTTTACAAACATAGTTGATTGGCTACACGAAATATATAGGAACTACACGCCCGACTAGTTCGTATATTATGTACACTGAGTTTGCTTAATGTTATACATTCCTTCTGATTAAGGTAGCGTATAGCTCCTAATTAAATGTAATTTCTAATAATCATATATTATATATCTAGTATTAAGAACACCAGAAACCACATAAAAATTATATTAGCTAGCCAACAACCAGAATCTAACCAACGCATACTTAGCCCGACGAGCTTTTATAACATTTTTCACGTAAAGTAATTAAATTTAGTATATTAAAAGACGCTAAATTTATGTGAGCTAGATCTATACGATCTCACCACGCTTATGCTATCAATTCAGGAATTTAAAATCAGAACATAATGAATACGTAGACTATCAAACATACGTCAACATACTCGAGTAATTTTAATGTACGATGACTTTATGTATTATATATTATATATATTGAACCAAGGGAATGGACGCGATATCAGTATCTTCATTGCTATATATAGCTTATATATCAAGTCAGTATCCCGATACAATGAGCTATATTCAAGTCATGAATACTAGCGCAAATTACCGAGACAGGTAAACATACCGCCGAATTAGACAGGATTATATTATTCAGATACTATTTATATTATAACGCAGGATATATATTGAAAATAAATGATAATGAATATAAAATATAGTAAATAAATATTAAAGAGGTTCTAAATCATCAACAGTAATGAAAAATATAAAAAGAATTATAGTTGATTTTGAGTGACTAAAAATTACGAAAAAATGCCGCGTATACGTTCGACTCTTAGAGCGATAGCCTAAAGTAGGCACCTAAAAACTGTTATGACGAGTAATATTATAAGCAAATAAGGTTACCGATAAGCCACCGACGTCCACTCCGCCATTCACCCCGCAATATCTATCCCAACCAATAAATAAGTAACTATATGGATGTAAATTATATAAGTATCAGGTAGTTTCTCCGGCCTATACGGGATAGACGTACTGCGCTCTTTAGTCCTTCTCGAATACGGGTATAGAATACTACCCTAATAAAAGATATATAATAAATAAGATATAAATATAATATTAATAAATAATTATTCTCCCAAAAAAATAAAAATCCCATAGTAATATATTTATAGTATATAAATGAGATGACCTTGTCAGTATCTCCATAAACCGAAAAAACATAAAACGAAGAAAAAAACAAACATAACAAAAAAAAAAAGAGAAAAAATAGAAGAGAAACCAGATCAAACAAAAAGAAATTCTAAATCTTAGAATCCATCTTTAGGCTCAATTTCTACTAATATTTTATATAAAAATCATAGGGTCTAGATAAATTAGAATTTATGATGAGTATATAGAACTTCGGTGTCCTTTGAATTCGATGTTCACTGTGTTTCAAAGTTAAACACCTTGATTGCAACTAAATTAGAAAACCAACAAACTCCCCTCTCCCCTCCACGTGAGTGATATTAAAATGCTCACGATTAAAATCTTATGCGCTATCTTTAAATCTGATTTCGAATGAAAATTTGTGCAATGTAATACTCCATCTCAATGGGAAAACGTTTATCAACAACTCAAAGTTGCAACCACCAATAAAGTATATTGCTCTATGTAACTTATTTCTTGCTCTCTATTACTCATGAAAAGATTCCAAAACTGGACAAATAATAGTTTCTTCGAATAAACGGTAAAAATAACATGCTAATTTGCTAAAATATAGTCTTAGCTGTTACGTTGAAACTTATTTTGCTCAAATAAAGATAAATGAATTGACATCTCCAGATAATTGTTTAGGACAATTATTTATACAAAATTAGATTGAACCAGAGGGTGCCTCATAAACATAATTAGTTTACAAAGCTTACTTTTGTTGTGATCAAAGATTTCTATTCCTAAAAAAGATAATAACTGTATACAGCTAAAATTGGACAATACATTGAGCAAGAACCATACTTCATATTAAAATCATATAGATTATATAAAAATAGGGTATGCTTTAGCTGTACCACATTGTCTGCAAGCTAGTTATCATTGTTAATGGAGGTAGGTGTTGCCAACTCGGTCAAGGAAACATTATTCAGTGGATTCCAAGACGTATTTTCATCTCAGATTCTGATGGCTCAAAGCAGTTTTGTCTCTGACAACTTAGGATTAAAGTGACTCCCGCAGAGATATCGACTATGAGTGCTCAGAGAGGCTGGTAGTCAACTGTTGCTAAGTATGATTTAAAATTAATGTAGAATTATTCTATACAGAAGAACCAAATCCTTTCCATTTTCAGTTGAAATTTTATTTAGCTATCTCACTATTTTACAAATGATATATTATATCTGTTTATTTATATAATAACTATTCGAAAAGATGCAGAACCCCGACAAAATAATTGTACCATTACAAAAGAAGAGTACAATATCATAATAATAACCGGTATTCAAAAAAATCCATATCCAGTTAACCACGATCTTACCTCCATTCTATTCTGGTAAGTTTTTTTATATAGTTAATTCACTGATTTTTTCTCACTAAAGCGGAAAAAACTGATATTTAAGCTATGGATAACGAGAGAGAATTAGTTCACCAAATATTTATCTCGCTTGATCTAGTCAGCTAACCATACGGATATACCAGATTTTGACTTAGCTAACGTTTCTCATCATTTCCCTTTAAGTGACCAGATATGTATCATTACTATGAATCAAGTAGAGTACAGGTAATTAGGACTTTCAGCAGCCGTTTATTATACTTTAACCGTTACCCGCCAACGAATTGTAAGAGCCAATTGACAGGCGGAAAATCCACTAATTTACTATATGCTGATCCCACCAGATACATTTCTCTATAGTAGATGCTATTCAACACATTGTCGTTTTCATTATTAGTTTGTACGAACTTAATGTTTTATCGCTCGTTTATTGACAATTGTTTCCATATCAGTGAAATAAGAGATTATTTGTATATAGAGACACATATTTACCCAAGAATATTAAATTCACAGACTTTTTCATCTTATTTCATACATATTATTATTAAGTATGTGATCTCCACAATTTTATTTCACCATTACAAGAAAAATATTTCTTCAATTTGTTCTCGATTTACCTATCTTTAGATCATTGATCGACCGTATTGAATATTCTCAGAATAAGTCTACAATGCGACTACGAAATCAAAGTAATTCTTAAGAAGAAGGGTAGAATCATGAGTAATTTAACTCTGAAGAATTTTTAACATTTGTAAGTAAAAAATATTAGTAAAATGTACACAATATTAAGACAAGACAAATGGAGTAAATTTAGAAGTGCTATTGACCAAAGAAACTAAATCGGTAGATTGAACTTGTTGTAATTTGAATTTACTGATGAGTTAAGTGAACAATAATATCCATTGACGCATCGATGTATAACGTATTTATCTAAACATTATTTTTACACACGACCGAAAGATTCGGATGATGGAGGCAGCAACAATTTTTTCGGCAACATTTCTTTTTTATTTCGGTGAATAATAAATACAAAAATCAAACAAGAAGAAATTTGAAATAATACCTGTTATTTATGAATGCTCTTTGAAAAACGGCTCGACTTTGCGTAAAGTAATATTTAAGATGAGTTTCTCCCAGGAATCTAAAAATTATATATTTTTTAAAATTCACTATTGTTTATTCGGGGCTACCTATCGAAGACAGTTACAAGAAAAAAACCCATTTGATTTCAGACGTCAGGATTTTTATTCTTCTATCTATTAAACAAAGCGAAACAATATATATAAGAAATATATAGTATATAATATGATATATAGTATATATAATATATATGATAATTATATATATTATATAATATTAGAATATATAATTATATATATAACTATTATATGTATTAGCGCAGCATCTCGCGAATGATTCAGGCATGTAACTAGATATAACTTAGAACATCTACGAAAAAAATAACATTTTGATCTTGATGGTAAGTCTACATCAGAGTTAAAAAAAAAATTCTATTCTAATATGTACTAATGCTTCGTTGGGTATTAGAAATATGAGGACCTGGAACCTTTTATACGCTCCCAATTTAACTGGAAGTCTGCTATGCTTCGAGAGCAAAATTGCCAAACACCCTGTTTTTTGGAGAAAATATATCTTCTTCTCTTTTAAATTATTTTCAAAAATTACGACCGACGGAGGACAGAGCTCGTCGTCCCCGGTAGGCCGAGAAACCCGACTCTATCCCATCGTTCTTGGTTACCCGTGGATATTCGTCCATTTTAAAAAAAAATTCAACATTTGCAACTTTGCGCGCTTTCTCGGTAAGCGGCACTTCGAGATCTGTCAAAAACTAATATTTTCACTTTTTAACAAATTTTAATTTTGTTAAAAAGCATTATTTTTTTAATTCTTCCGCGGTAAAATTCCCTGATAATAAAATATTTTATTTTCGTGAGCTGTTAGTTTTCTAGTACAGTTGCCTGAACTTTCGGGAGCTGACCTATATATGCTAAGAAATATATCCAATATATTTTCAAATTAATGAAATATCTAAACTCGACTAAAATTTTTCCTATTGTCGAAGAGTTGCTTCACATTTATTAGTTCCAGTTACTCTGATTGGCATAGCCGTAGGTTGAGCGTAGCCTAGCTACAAAATACAAAATTTAGGTGATAAAAATAGCGTTTGATACTTACGGAAAGTTAAAGGGGTCTCTTTCGTGCTGTGAGGTGCTCTGAAATTCTGTAGTTTGAGCATTTATTTAGGGTGGTTTCTGGGGTGTTTTTCCTGAACGAAAGTGACATATGTTGGACAAAATCATTTAGATAAGTACCAACGAGATAAAGAATAGCAAGCAAATTTTACATTAAAAAAAGATGGCTGTTCTGCTGAAATAAATCTTAATGAGCTAGGTTCGTTCCCCACTTATTGCCCAAGTGTAAAACTGCTCCGAAGGATTTTGCGGACTTCGATTCCTGGAGACCAAAAGAGACGACCTCTGAGAGGCGTTGCGTGAGAAGTGTTGAGAGATTGTCCGAAAGGAGATCTGAGTAATAGTGCCAAAGGGTCAGAAGAAAAGGGCTGTTCAAAGATATGGAGGCCTTATAAATGCTGAGAAAGGTTGTAGGTGTCTTTTCTGCGAAGTTCGAGTCATTGAGAAATTTAAATTCTCTTCGTCTATAGTCTAGGGGCCTGAAAACACGCTTTCGTATTCATATCTTGCTTTTCTGTGAATAGTAGTTATGAGATTAAAAGACTTCAACTACAAACACCCCCACCCTGCGAGCATTTACGATATAATATAATTATATAATATAGATTAGTATGTTTTTCGGTAGCTATATATAGATATATAATATATATAGATAACTATAGTATAATTATATGTAGGTTAAAGCGAGACCTTTCGTCTGTCTGCCTTGATATCGATATATAGATATAAGTCGATATCAAAATAATATATCTATAATTATATATATATATATATATATATATTAAGTATATATATATAATATATAAATATATATAATAATATATATATATATATTAAAATCTGTGTCTACCTAAACCAACTTTTATCCTAACCGTAACTAAAAGGGTACAGTGAACCGTACCTTATCGATACACGTTTCACAGCAATGCACCTAACTAGGATGGATTACACGTTTGCACCAGCATGAACTAACGAATGATTCACGTTGCACAGCAACGTGCGACCTAACTAGTTTGTCTTTAAGGTAAACATTTAACAATATTTAAGTTAATAAATAATCAAACTCATGACTTGGCATAATTCCTTGCCACACCTTCCAAGAAATGTTCAAATCTGTCATCTTAAGGAATCTTTTTATATTTGACCTGCAAAACTTAAAAATTGTATTAAAACATCAACCGTTATAATATATATATATTATATATATATTAATATAATATATATATATATATATATATATAATATATATACTTATAATAATTATATATATATATAATTTAAATAAAAGTCTTACGTCTTCAATTTAAAAATATATAGTAAATCTGTATATTTGCCCTTTAATTTCTTGTCAAAAGTTAATTTATAATTTTAGTATAATTTTACATTGTATTATTTTAAATTTCAAAATAATAATGAAATTCATATTTTTACTTAACAATGTGCTGACACAAACACATTCTATCCCTACAAGTTCTTAAAGACTAGTTAAAAAAATCCCCGCATCAAAAATAACATAGAATTGGGATAATAGATAGTACATGTATACATGAATCATATCGTTTTGGAACATAATTTTGTCGGTCAGACGAAATGTTTCGTTTGGCCCATTATAATAATATAATATAAATATATAATATATATATATAAATTATATATATATATATATATATAATATTATAAATATTATAGAGATATATAGCGTAGGGCAGGATTCATATTAGGGGAGCAAAGGTTATATATATTATAATTATATATATATACTAATAAATATATATATAGTAATAATAGTACATATATATATATATATATATAAATATTATATATATATATGACCTTTTCTGTTTTACACAATGGCATTGAATTTTTTTGCTACTATATGAACCAACCAATGTTTCAGTGTAACGACATGATTAAAAAAGTATATAGACCAGTTACTTTACGGATCCGTAAACTTTTAAATTTGTTTTTTTTAACTAAAGGAATACCCAAGGGTAAACTGCAAAGGTTGCAGGAGTCGGGTCTCTCGGCCTCCGGGGAACGACAGAGTAGGACTTTCTCCCTCTCCGGGGAAGGTCTCCGAAACCCCCGCTCTTTGTTTTGGTTTCGCGGGGGGTCCTCCGCCCCCTCCCCTACGGGTATTGAAAACGTCCCCCCTCGTTCCCCGTCGGCCGAGCCCCCTAAATTATTATTTATGTTTATTATATATTTGTAATAAGCTTATACGCTGATTCCAAATATGATTTTTTTTTTCGTTAAATTTACTTTTGCGATATATTAATTTATGAATTTTTTTTTTTACATTTTGTAATAATTTTTAGGGGCTGGACCCCCCCCATATCAATGTAAAAAAAAAGATTGGTTTTTTTTTTCTGTAAGTGTTGAGCACTTTCGAGATATTTTCATCCCATATTTTATGTATCTAGGGTATTTGGAGATAGTAAAAATTGTATTTAAGCAAAACGTAAAAATATATTATCATGTTTAGCTTAAAAATGTTTCATTTAGCTATAGTAGCAAAATATTTCAAGATAATCAACTATAATTCATAGACAAGCTTGGCTATATTATATATATTGCATAAATACTATTATATATATAATATATATAATAATATATAATACTATATATTATTAGAGATATATTAATAATGTATATTATAATTATACGGCATGATGTTTAGGGATTGCAAAGGTTGATGATATTCCTTGACAGCACAAAAAATGTCAGTAGACGTGTGGTTGCTTAAACTCCATATTATTTCCTTTCAAACCTAAAAATATATTTCCTTTTCATCAGCTAATAAATAATATAGATTAAAAAAAATTTTATTTGAGTAATTAAAATAATTAAGTTTAACATTTTCATTTTTTAATTAAAATTATTATTTGTAACTAAGCAAGCAAAAAAAAAAAAATACTTCGAATGATGAGACTGTGGGGTGGTAGTAATATTATATTGTGGTTGGTGAAGTACCGAGTCTTAAGTGTAAGTAATATTAAATCTAAACTAGCATTAGAGCCTTGGATTTTCAGCGAATTTTGCCATTACAATTGTTTCAACTTCGTTTCTTCACTTACTAATTTCCAAGATACTCAAGCATACATATCCACTTAAGCCTGTCTTCTTTCGACTGTTTCTTAGCAAGAGTCTTTACTCTTCACAGAGTGTTGAAAGACCTTTAAGAGTAACTTTATGACATGTAGCAAAGTGCAAATTAATAGACAGTTTTGATTTGAGGAAAAGTTATTCGCTTCTTTAATGACTTCAGAGTAAGTTCTTCAACTTTTGTTATCCATTTTTTATCCAGCCACAAGGTATACCAAAAGTCAGTTCACGGTGTGAATTTTGATTGATACAAGAAAGATAAACTCTGAAAAGCTATTTACTTTCTCATGAAAAATTCTAAGGAGCACCTAGCAAAAACGGATTGCAATTAAAGAAAAAATGAAATGTGGCACTTTGTTTCGAAAATCTAGTCTTAAAGAGATAAAGTGAGTTCAAAATAAGGCAAAGTACAGAACTCTTCTGATATTCAGCAAAGTTTTACAGGATGATTTGCGTCTATGTGTGGTATTGTACCTTTCTAGTGTGTAAAGTTCTACTAAGATTAACAGCCAACACATTGGCGGAGAAGAGCGATCAGCAGTTGTGTTTAGTCTTTGACAACTTCAAAATTCTTTGGACATGACAGAGCACTGAAAAGGCAATATTTTGTTTGATAATGTACATTGGTTCAACTAAAGCAGAATATTTTTCTCTACGAAGAGGGGTAAAATGAAAATGATCTTGTGCGAACAGTAACATGGAGCTGCGTAAGGTGAGGTTGACTTGACGATCACTCCCATCTTCAACATTTTATCAATTTGTAGGAAATAGTGTGAAAGATGATGAATCTGAAATATTTTATTTATTTTGCAAGTGGAATGAATTTTCTTCTTTAATGAGTCTTCTGAAAAAGTTCTTTTTTTTGTGCAATAGTATATTTCGAATTCTCTGTCAAAATTATTATGTCATTAATGTCCAAAATGATATAGCCGAGTCTTGCACATGTATGCTTTTGTGAATACGAAAGCGCAAATTTATTGCTAGTCAGCTTAGCAACAACTCCATGCTTGCCTGAGATTTGGAATTGGATCTCAAATTGTATATATATAATTTGATATAATGGGATATGACTGGAGCCCAAAAACCTACAAACATTTAATGGAATACGTTTTTATATATAAAGAAATATATAATAAAAACTATAAATTCTAATGTACAGTTTTTGCTCATAATATGGATGCTTCTATTGATTCATGAATATTTGATATAATGAAATTCAGCACATGTTTTTGGGGAACTTAGAAATATTTGATGTAGGTTCCATTAGCAAGAGCTGAAGAAGAGAAACTATTTATTTAGTAGCATACTTTCTTTATTACGCGTCTGGCGTTAATATTTATAATAGGTGTATTAAAACATCATGGACAGCACGAGATGAATCCTCGCTTACCGCCGGTATGTTATATTGTAAAATAAAAAGGTCTAAGTAATTATTTGTAGGATTCACCAAACACCAGCACCATATATAATATATATAGATAATAAGATATTAGAGAAATGAAGAATAAAGATATAGAAGTAGAAGATATACAAGAGAGATATAGAGAGAAGAGATATATGAGATTATAGAGTCGAGAAAGAGATGAGATAATAGATAATAAGATATAAATATAGATGATATATAAATAGAGAAGGCAAATATAGATATGGATAGATCAGATTATTATAGAAGTAGTAATCTGGGTATTCCACCTTAGGTACACGAAGAATGTGAAAGGGGAAGGTAAGAAAGCAAGTAGTAATGCACAAAGGGAAAACTGGAATTAAAAACAAAGGACAGATCCTACAAATAAATGGCAGACGGCAAGGAAAAGAAGTCCTTGGCCGAGCGTTG
>JABUQX010055144.1:2500-7500 GCA_015478945.1 Trachelipus rathkii
TGTAGTATATATATAAGCATATATATATATATATATATATATATATATATATATATATATATATTGTATTGTGGGAAAAGGCAAGAGGCCTACAAAATTACACCAGAGTTCGGTAATGCCGAACCCAAGCATAAATCAAAGGTCGACGTGTCCCGATACACAACGATTAAAAGTGTACACGTCATAGGAAGTTGGAAAATAGATGAAGGAAGTATTTTTCTGACTATGCCGGTGGAGTACATATAAGATTAAGCACAGCGGTAAAGTCTGTGATCAGAGAGTGGACGGAGAGAGGATGAGACTATGTGGAATAGCGATAGTATACAGTGAGTAATTCAATCGTTCAACGGCTAGAAAGAGATTGGAGAGAATTAGTGAGAGTGGGAGAGTTAACAAGACGAATAGGCTTGGACTGAACCTTATCAAGAAGAAGGGCATGTGTGGACTCACACCATATTTGTGATACATACTCTGAACACAAACGAATCTTATCAATAGTTAACAGCATGTGTGGACCCACACCATATATGTGATACATACTCCAAACACGAACGAACAACGCCCCTACGCCGAAAACGCAACTGTGGTTTTGAGATAAAGTTCCGAAGGCGCCTCAGAACACTCAACTACCTTGAGGCCTGTTTAGAAAGAGAATTATTGTGATCTTTATAATTAAGATCACGGGAAAAAGAAACGTCAAGAATAGTGAAAATTGAGGAATGTTTGGATTGAATGTTTTTGAAGAAGATATTTTAGTTGTGTGAAAGATTATGTCGAATCGACAGATAAAGATACTCTGTTTTTGAGACATTGAAAACTACCATGTTTTCTTCACCAAAATTAGAGATATGAGAAAGATCAGAGATTAGGTGCTCAAAGATCACCCTCTTGGAATGAGATAATTGCTGTAGAGATGATGGGCTCGCAAATTGTGAGGGGCAGTGAAAGGTTGAGTCATCGGCAAAGGAATGGACTGGAGATGAAGAGGTAAGGAGAAGGTCATTAAAGCAAAGTTCAAAAAGAGTTGGGAATAGGAGAAAACTCTGAGGAACAACACTACTATTAATAGACTTAAAGGATTAACAGTGTCCGTCTTCAACAGCGGCTACAGAACGACTGGAGAGGAAATCAGGGAGAAGGAAAGATACCGTAAAAGGGAAATTTACAAATCAAATCTTTGTGCCAGACTCTTTCGAGTGTTTTCGATATGTCTTCCCTCAAAACAAAAGATTTACCGAAACACCAAATAGAAGAGGACCAAGAATTAGAGAGAAGATAAATGAGAAGAGAAGAGGTCTAAGAATTAGAGAGAAGATAAATGAGAAGGGAAGAGGTCCAAGAATTAGAGAGAAGATAAATGAGAAGAGAAGAGGTCCAAGAATTAGAGAGAAGATAAATGAGATCACCATTTGAGCGTTTCTTACGAAAACCATTTTGGCAATCCGAGATTAAGTTAAAAGAATTGAGATGTTACCAAATCATTTTATTAGATTCGAAAACTTTAGAAAGAACGGAGGTTAAAACGATGGAATGATGATGTTAGAAGGTTGATAAGGATTGACTGAGCTCACGTTCGTTTCCAGGAAGTTGCGAAAGACAAAAATGAAAACCAGGGACGAAACAGGTTACCAAGTAAGGTGCAAGCTCAGAAGCACAAGTTTTAAGAACCCCACAAGGAATATCATCGAGGTCAGTGTTAAGCTCAGAGAGAGAGAGAGAGAGAGAGAGAGAGAGAGAGAGAGAGAGAGAGAGAGAGAGAGAGAGAGAGAGAGAGAGAGAGAGAGAGAACAGAAATGACATCTCTAGAAGAAATAACGATGTTAGCCATAAAAGAGTTGGAGGTCAGTAGAAAAGGAGGAAACTCTCCTGGTTCGTCAGGTGTGGATTAAATGAATAAATATACTAGAGGAGGGAATGAGAAAGAAGCAAAGTTGGAGTTGACACTTTTTGCAGGATGCCAGAAATGACGTGAGGGAGGAAGAGGAACCAAAAAGGTCTTTGCATTTTCTACGGAGAAAAAGATTTTAGTGTTACGGAGAATAGATTTTGCACAATTCCCTCATGAAATATAAGTTGGATGCGTTTCCAGCTTTTGAAGAAGCCTAAAAGCTAATTCATGATATATATATATATATATAGAGAAGAAGATATATATATATATATATATTATATATATTATATATATATATATATATATATAGTTATTATTATAAATATATACATAAATATATAGTTGAATGATATATATATATATATATATATATATATATATATGTGTATGTGTGTGTGTGTGTGTGTGTGTGTGTGTGTGTGTGTGTGTGTGTGTGTGTGTGTGTGTGTGTGTGTGTGTGTGTGTGTGTATTGATTTAGATTTTAGGTAGTCAAATCTTTAAACGAAATCCACTTTACTTCTCAACTCGCTTTGAGAACTAATTATATGAAAGAATAGCGTCGTATAATGTCTTGAGCCTCAAACATTCGATTGAGATAAAACAGTTTGGCTTTCTCATCACCGTAAGCTCTGATGGCGAACTCCGTTTCCACTAGTCCCGGACTTAGCGACTAAAAAAAATAAAAGAATAACAGACGCTGAATAATAATAAAAAAAAATTTTAAAAAAATTAAAAAGCAAAACAATCAATTCTTACAGTTATTCGTATGTGAGATTTCGCCTCTCTCATTTCTTGTCTTAAACCTTCAGTAATGGCTTTAACTGCATATTTAGTTGCAGTGTAAAATTTTGAAGCTCTTGGAGCGACAGCGTGTCCGGCGGTACTGAAATGGAAATTACTTCTCAGTAATAATTATTAGTAACATTATTGAAAGAGAACATAAAATCATAATTTGTACAATCAAAATTTGTTGTTTTTTTCTAATTCCTCCTCCTCTTAACCGAAATTCAGTTGTTTGAGTTGTCTGATAGCAAACCCCACTGTCTTCCTCTTAATGTATCTACCCAAAATTTTCAGCCAAAGGCTATTGTTATGTATAAATATGGAATGACGTTATAGTTTACGTGTCTCTGATTTAGAGTCCTCTAAATTTTTGACCTATGGTTCAAGCACTTATCTCATTCTACCGTTAATTTCAAGTTTTGATTATCAGTCACTTAACTTAGTGGAATATCATAAATTTTGCTTCTTTTAAAACTCCAGAACGGAGCACATCTTACCGTCATTTTTGGTGATTTCATTGTCCTCCAAAATCAATTTCTTTCCTTGAATCTCAATTTGCAACTTGAGAACTCGCCTACCATGTCGTTAGCCCGTGTCAACATTAAATTGAAAATTTAATATTATTTCAGATATAGCACGAAGAGAAATTTCTAGATATTTTATGCAACCTTTAATTTTTATTCTGATTTTGATGTAGCAAAAACTAAACGAAAGAATTCGCCCGACCATATAAAAATCTGCAATCAGATTGAAAGTCGTTTTGGAGATATAGTATCCTCATTTCCAACTTATGAAAAAAAAAAACTCAATTTTTACCCCCCATCCAACCGCGATGAGTTATACCTTAAAAGAAAGATCTCTACAAAACATTTTATAATTTGTAATAAAAATCACAAAGCGTTGAGGAGAGGTCGAAGAGGCCTTCATTTCCAATTCATATGACCTTTTCAAATCCGATGTACCTTTTTTTTTGGCAAAAGACATTTGAAATTAAACAATGAAAGAATTTAGGAAAGAATTCAAAGGATATGAAAAAGGTCATTTGATAAAGCTGGAAATGGAAATAGCTTTTGTTCTACTTAATGCACTGACATTTTAATTGCAAATTTGAAAATGATTGGTCAAAATCTTTCTTTTAAGGCATAACTCATGATGACTGCATAAAAAAAATTCTTTTGAGTAATTTTTTGTCAAAAGCATGATGTATAAAGATTTTTTTTTTATTGAACCAATCAGGAAATGGTTGGGAGAGTTCTTTCTACTGATTTTCGTTCCATCAAAATTCGTTCTGGAATAAAATTTATAAAAATATCCGAAAATAACATCTAGTTCTCAATATGAAATAATATTAAATTTTCAATTTAATGTCCGAATGGGTAAACACTAAACAACCTTAGTAGTATGCAGTACAAGATAGAGTAAGTCACGCACATGAAATACGCACATGGAAATACGTACACGTGTGTACGCACGCGTAGCGTGCGTACACATGATGTTACGCGCGCGTAGCGCGCGTACACGTGATTGTATATATTGTATGTACGTATATGAGTATTATTTATATATATATATATATATATATATATATATTATTATTATTATTATTATTACCCCTTCCCCCTTTTTCCCCATGGTCTTTTATGTATATATTTACATATGTGTGCACCGTAGGTGCACACAGACGAGTGTATGTTGATGACGCAGTCATCAACATTACACGAGTTGTTCATTACACACAGATGCCTACACATACACATTCACATACACCTACACACACACACACACACACACACTTACCCCTCCCCCCTTTCTCTTTCCCTCCATCTCTTTACCCCCACCCGCTATTTCTTTTCTCTTCAGTTGCCATGACTACAATTGTTTACCCTACCCCCCTTTGGTTGTTGTCATGACTACATCATCATTGCCCCTACCCCCTTTTGTTCTTTCTCTCTCGCACACACACACACACACACACACTTACGTTTCCGCGCGCGCCCGTTTTTCGCCCCGCCGCCACTGCCCCGCAGCCTTCGCACCGTGACCCTGGCTTGCCACCGCTGCCGCCACCGGTTTCGCGCGTTGGTATACCTTTCGCGTCTCGTCATTGAGGAGAGAGGGAGTTTATCCCCTACTCTCCCCCATTCTCTTAGTTGCCCCACTTGCGATTTATAAAATTTCGGAGGAGATCGAACTCGAATCTCCTCCTCGCAGCACCTTCAGCTTTGCCTGGTCGTGATAGACCGCGGCTTATTTGCCTTCGCTTGAAGGGCCTGACGGCTTAAGGAAGATTTGATCTTTAAAAGTGGATTTTCCTTTGAAAGAACT
>JABUQX010055144.1:12500-32009 GCA_015478945.1 Trachelipus rathkii
ATGTCACATCTCGATGTGAATGTGTTGAACACGATAGCCGCTAATCCTTGCCGCAACCTCACGATCTACTTCATTAATAGCGACACCCCTAAAAATCGAGGTTCGTTTTTTAAACATAGCTTTTATTTCTTCTTCATTCATTCTTTAGTAATTCAAAAGCACATTTCGGCTCTGTTCAATTTCAATAATTGGTGTTTCCGAGTTTAAATGAGACGGTAATCGAATGTTTTGGCAGGACTTCGCTAAAATTGAAAGTATGAGGCTAATGCCCTTTCTCAGAATGTTAAATGACTTGGCGTTACAAGCTGAAAAGATCTGGACTGAGATCAAATGCGTATAAATTACTATTCGTTCGCGTATTCTTCAAGATTCATTCCAGTACCGCTATCACCACATGAAACAGTGTTGGCTATTAGATCGTGGAAAGGTCGCGAACATAGAGATTGTACCCCATTATACGACATTTCATAATCACGTCCGTATGGCTGTCCATTTACATGTAAACTGACACCCCCTAAGGTTGAAAGGGGCGAATTTATATGGTGATTTTTTATAATGTCCTGAATATGCCTCGTGTTCTACAATTCCAGCTATTACTTTTTGAGGTAGATTTCCGCTAACAATATTTGGAATGCTGATGCTTGATAAACCGTGAGTGAAGTTAAATACTTTGGTTTCTACTCTTCTGATTGGGTACCTTGGCGGTGGTTGTTAAAAGCGACTTCTCAAAGTTTTCCAATACCTTTGGGAAATAACTTCCCCCTTTCAACGGGTAGAGGAAACCTCTTGAGCAGTTTGAAGATAGGTTCGGATCATGTAGTTTGTAGCATTAGGATTACTTTTTATTTAAGGTGCGATTTCGGACTTGAACTCGGGACAAGCGGATTCTGGGCATCTTACAGATGGAGATATAAGTCGTTTCCTGTAGAGAATATTATTCGCCATTTAAACCGACCGTGAATGTTGTAAGCTGTTTATTTATATGCAATCTACATTAGCCCTGCCATTTATCCTACAAATGCCTGTCACCCTCATCTACTCAACGCTGTCACAAACCACATCATTGAGCAGATCTCGAGACTAGCTATACTCACAAGCGCAGACAAAGTTCACAGTAAGATGTTCTATGTAGCTTCATATAAGGATAACTGCATGCTAGAGACAGCTCAGTCGCACAGAGCGAGTTTCATTGAGGTAACATCAATCTGGTTTAAAAACAAGAATATAGGAAGTTCGTACTCTGTATAAAACACTATGTTGTGTCGTCCACTGTAGGAAGGTCTGTACGCATCGGGGTTTGTCAATTTCATTTTAAACTATAGAAATCCATTAGATGATCTAGATCTGTCTGAGGTGCCTGGATGTGAACTCTAAGGAACGCAGTGCTGGTGATCGAATGTGTGGGTTAATGCTGATGAAGTTGCTGTCCCGCTCACGCTGGATTCTGAGTTAGATTCATCGAGAAAGAGATCAATTCGCTCTTGCAGCAAAGTCGGACTGCAGGGTGAAAGGAAATGCATCTTTGCCGGGGCCTGTGTCAGGATGAAATTAATGAACAAAGCTTCAGATGTACCCCCTTATATACATGTTAGCCGAAAGTTGTAGTTAAAGATGCCATCTAGTAGTTAAATGCTGAATACATCAATACGTTTTGTAGATTTGCGCCTTCTAGCCTTAGGGTTTTTCCGCACTGTGATTTTCTTACGGCCTTGCTTCTTCTTCTTCTTCAGAGCTCTCTTCGTCTTAGGTTTTTTCCTACTTGTGACACTCCTGCGTCCTTTAACTTTAACCCTGCCCTGACCTGTCATTTTTCGTCTTATTTTGCGTTTAACGTCATCGAGCATCTCGTCGGAAACCTCGGCAATCCGCCTTTTTAATGAAGCACGAGGATTGGCTCCTGTCGCTATATCTTGCATCGTGTGCAGACCTGTTCTTATAGCTTTTTTACCTAGATATTCACCCCCTCTTCTAAATACGGGGATGGCGCTTCGCAGTAACTTAGTGAAAAATCCTCCAAGACCGTATCCTCTTTGTGATCTCGAGCCAATGAATACTCTTTCCATACTTATTACTAAGGTGACTGGAGCTTCTTCCCTTACGTTTTACACTGTAAAAGAGTGCATCACTGCACTCGAAATTATCAATGCAATTGATTATGTCCCTTATATATCCTGCAGAGGCATCTATTTCTTGAAAGAATTTCCAATAGCATATAGATAAGATTTTCAATTCTGATTAAAGAAATGTTCATCATTTTTATTAGCTGAATGGGGGACGTTTCTGTTCTAATGTGTACTTTTACACATCAATGTGCCGTACTTGTAAATGGTATGGCCGATCCTTCCCCCGTCCTTTATTGTACTCTTATATTTGAGCCGATCGATGACCGTGTTTCAGTGAGAGAGTAATGGACATTTGGGAATGCTTATTACTTACTCTCTGAGGAAAATAAACTATTCCCCCTTACAGCTGTTGACCATAGTACGTATCACGCCCCACTGAATACTGTGTTTCCACTCCACCCTACTTATTTCACGCCTCTACACCAATATGCAACACACGCAATTGTCTCTCGCACTCTCGCACGCATCAAGGTATTACTACACCACTATATATAGACTTCCATCGATTAATTCTCCTTGGTTATATAAGCTTCGTTTTCTACTTCCGCTTCTCATAAACAGCTATTTTCAGCATAGTAGCGCTACATTCATGAGGACCATCCTACCCAACCTTCATGCGTTTCATGAACGTGTTTCCGTTGCCTGCGATCTACTTAAGGAAAACACTACGTTCAATTATTCTCTAAGGTTAATGACAGAATTGTCCTCAATAGCTAATTAATACTTCATCATGCAAGGAGATCGAATATTTTGGTGTTTACTAACCAATTCAGCACTCTTCTGCACATATTTTAGCCTATATCCTCTAAACAAGCGTATTTAATAACTCGAACATGTGCAAGGAAACTCGACTTCACACACTACCGGTATCTTCATTACACCCACTTTCATAATACTCGACAGCTATTACCTCTACTCCCAAAGTAGTCATTATACAGCAATAAACTGGCTGTTCTCACACTTCCACAATTATACCCCACCCGCTCTCTTCAACACACTGTCTCTAAGCACTTCTCACAATAAAATCACCTCTCTCATGCACTCCCACCACTACTCAAAGAACTTCATTGCAAGAACATCACTCACTCTCCCACCTCTGTATTTACTGAATTTATCACTTTTCAACTACATACTATAACTTATACATAACGTCTATCTTCAAGTGTCATAATTACCGAATATATATATGATACGGTAAAATCTGAGAAGAGACTATTATCTAATCGAAATCAGCAACTGTTAGGATTTCATCGTAAGCCGATGAAGCAGAGTTAAATAGAGAGTGGATCTGTACTCGCCTGGTTCAATAAAATCCCTCTACCTGAAATCTAATTCAAGACATCCTACTCATAACTATAAAACAACATAGCTATCTTAATATTCACTCACGCTCTTATTCACCCACGTTATCTAGGTAACACTTACCATTAACCAAGTACTGTTTATTTTGACCCTTTCCTTTCGAACCTAATATCTTTTCAATTTTATACACATTACGTTCAGGATTGAAGCGTATTTTTTGTATTTCCTGTTTGTAAAAACCGCCTTTTATTCTTGTTTCACTCGTATAAGTCCTCCAAATAATTATTTTTAAAGCATCCGTAGGGAAGAAGCGAAATATTGTGAACTTTTGGAAAACCTCTGTAGAACCACACCCTCGCACTCATAGCCTTTCCTAAACCTTTCCGCCTCTCTGGAGACTCGCACATAATCACCTATGCATACACCTGAATTATCCTTAATTTTCCTGACTCTTCGTTGTGAATGATCCACTATCGTAGGCTTTATTTTCGACATTTCTAGAGGGGTAGATTTTATAGTTCTATGGAACGATCTATTATAAGAATGAGCAAGGTCTTGTAGTATGTCAATATACTTAAAAGTTTTCATGACGGGTAAAGTACCGGTGCATTTTCTCCTTGATTGTGCGCTGTACCTTTCAACTATAGCTGCTTTATTCACTGAGAATGTATTGTAATACGGTCTACATGTCGTGTTTTTTAACTAATCTTGAAAATTCCGACCTAGAACTCTCTGCCTTGTCAGTCCACATGCATTCTTGGCATCGCTTGTCCCCTCTATAAGTTTCTCTCAAAGTGCGTCAGATTACAGGTAACTCTGACTTTTTCATCTTTTAAAGGTTTTTAACCCATAAATATCTATAATACACATCAATGGTGAAAGTATGTATTCGAATACCCTCCGTTGTACGAAAGCTGTATTTATCAATCTCGGATAGAATCCACTGCCATATCGCTATCGAGACAGGGCTACGGTTTTCCCGGTAGGAATTTTCTGCGAACAGGTTTCATTGTGAGTGAAAGTACTCCTCAACTTCTAGATATGCTTTCAAACCTCTTTCCGCCAATGCTCCGGAAACCTCGAGGCAAACCTTGTGAATCCACCATAGCTATTAGGCTCCTTCACATCGTAATAATACTTATCAACCACCTCCTTAGCCCCATGGTGTTATAACTGGCATGAGTAGAAAACATTTTTATATAAAATATATTATATATATATATATTAGTATTATTATTATATATATATATATATATCTTATAATATATATATATAATTATATATCTATAATATATTTATGGTAAGGAAATATAAAACAAAGTGATTTAAGTATGATGAATTTATTTTTTCACTTCCACAACGTGAGCAATTAGAACAATGAAACAATTAATATATATATTATTATTATTATATATATATAATATATATATATATATATATAATAATATATATATATTATATATAATATTATATATATATATAATATATATATATTATAAATATATATATATAATATATATTATTAATATAATATATATATTTATAGTAGTATATATATATATATATATATATAATTGAAATAATAATATTAATAATGTACCCATGCGTGAACTATGAATTAATCCATTGAAGACCGGCCGTACGGCTATTTTTCTTTATTCCTTCCTTAACCACCCGTTTGAATTTATCTGAAGTTCGTAGGACATAGCCTGAGGACCTGAGATGGGCCTTGCGTTTTGGAATATCATCTCAGTCTGCTATCTGCGTGGTGTTCAAGATTAAAGAGCGGGGAAAATTTATAGTCTGAAGTTCTTGTTTGATGAGCCATCCTGTTACAGCGCTCTTCTTCCAATCGCGCGAGAGATCAGCTATTAAATCCACAATGTTTGATCCTTTAACTACCTCATCATCAATAATGATTTGACCTAGCTCATTCCAAGTTATCTGTTCTTTTAAAATATTATAGAGAGTTAGACCTGATCTGCGAGCCCTGGCTGGCAAGCTCTCCTCTAGGATATTTCTTAAGCTGTCTTCGATCTTCATCTCAGGTTTTACTTCTTGTGGCAAAATTGTTTCCTCTACGTCAGACTTATTTAGTGGCCCCTTTAGATGCAAATCCTTGAGCTCTTACTAATTTCTCGGCATTGCATCTTGGTATATAGATTATCGCTTCTCATATATGTTAAGTTGTCTGAATTTAATATCCGTACACCGTCTTCTCGTAGTGTTTTATTCTGTTCACTTTAGGGTTCGACAAGCTGTAAGGTAGAGTTTGCTGATGAATTTGTGCAGCGCTCAAGGTACCTGCTTCATCACCTTCCCACCAGAACTGATGCTAAAGACTGATTTGGCTTCGCGCATCGACTAGACTGGCGATGGGGATGACCAACCACAGTAAGGCTCCATGATACACTAGCTCTCACGCGCTCAGAGCTACATACGACCAGGTCTCTAGACACTCGACTCGACAGGTAGTCATGATAAAATTTCATCTTTCTTCATTTCCATTCGTTCTAAACACATCCACAGCCGACTTCCTACTCATCTAATACATATCCCACTAGATATCACCAAGAAAGAGGAACATAACACGCTAGAGAAAAAAGTCACGGCCCAAGAATTACACGCACCCCTCTTCTGCGCACCTTCTTTTTATTTTTTCCAGAGCTTTAACTGTTAGCGGTTAGAGTCCCTTATCTTTTACATTGGCCTAGCTTCCTAATATGCTAGAACCGCAGCTCTATCCACATATATTATGTGTCTGTTCCTAACAGGAACCATTCCTTTTATAAAGATTAAAGCATTAGATTCACCATACACACATGAACTGAACTTCCTCATCATCACAGATTTCTTGCCGCTCTTTTTCGAGCACAGACTTTGCAGCTATCATCTTTAAATCTTTTTATAAGAGGTAAACCTACTAATCTCACACACACCCACACCCCACACCACACATTTACATAAATACACAACAGGTTCCAAGACACCAATCAACACCACAAGAAACCAAACACCACAAAAAACAAACACAAATCACACATTCACACTTAAAACTAACACAAATCTTGTTCTAATGCAATGGGACGGCGGCGACACAGAGACGTGTTCCATGAGTCACATGTTGGTCAGCCGACGCTTGACCTTTCCGGCGGTCATTGCAGGACCTCGGGATGCTTACACGTCGAAGTCATCTCTCGACACACAGCTCTCTCTCTCACTCTCACTACTATTCAAAGAACTCTCTTCTTCCTTGCCAACTACGGAAACATCTGACGGATCCCACCAGAAAATTTAACTGGCTCGATTATCTCTCTTAATACACATCAGGATCAGATACTGAGTGCTCTTAAAGAAACAGTCCTCATGTACCTGTCTCATGACTATATTTTCACTTGCTATACGTAACAATAACAGATTCACTTCTATGCATGGGATACACCCGATAAATCGAATCTCACCGACTTATAATCATCTACGCTACTTACCTAACATAGCATCATGTCGTCACGCAATTATAACTTTTACCTCACTATAGTACACTTATCTTACAATTTGATTATCTGAATATCGTATCACACTCCCTTCTCATAGTGCATTACCCTATACTATTATCATTATATTTCCATATATTACATATAGACATACACTATAAAGCACTTAATCTATATCTTCTCACAGGATCTCTTGGCTCACAACATTCTCCAGTCATCCTTTAATATTTTAACAAGCAGAAAGGTCTCTTCTCGCAGCAACTAAGCTCGCGCTCACGACATCACTATGTTCAGGGCTTGACTAAGACACATGAATTTTAATGCCACATCCATACTCATCATAGCATAATTATGCACACCTTCGAAGCTAGTGATCCGAGCATGATTAACTATATACCCACACAACATACTATATTATACATATATATATATATGATAGTATTATATATAATTATTATTATCACTACCTCACTCTCACCACTCTCAATTAATGATATATATAATATATATAAACTACTCTCACTTAGTCTATACTAGTATATTCCTCCAGACGTTTAGGCCTTGATGATTTAACTGCACAAACTTCAGTAAAACCTTTACTACATACTAATGAACTTTAATAATCAAAGCCCTACCTATATTAACATTACACTCTCATCAGCGCACATTATCTTAACTATTCTAACATATCTACACCATTTCCAAAATAATTATCATCACAATTATTTTATACCACGCGGTCACTACTACCACTGTAATCAGCCAGACAGTATAACACAGACACCTCTCAAGCGACCTCACACTCTAACTCATGCGCTCACTCTCATCACAAAATAATGACAGTCATTATATATCACTCGATGTACTCATATCATATAAAAATGCTGATCTCCACCGATTGGCACGCACACCTAAGCACATATGTCTAAAAGCTCTCCTCTCCAGACTCAGTCATGAGACTATCACTATCGAGCTCATAGGTCTCGGCTAGCATAGATGCTTTCAGCTCATCTGCTACTATCTCTCAAGAAACGATCGTATCGAACTTCTGTACATCGGTTACGTGCTCCTATGGTACGTTTCAATTAAATATAAGAATCCTAAATCAACCACTCATCTTCCTCTTGATTATGCATAATAGTACATATATAACCACTCTGCTCACTACTTACCCAATAAAATAAACTGACCACCCACGCCACTACACTTACCAAAATGCTTGGATTAAACACCAACCACACTCACCCCTACCTCTATAATATGCCTTAATCACCGATCTGCCCACCTCTGCACACTATCTTCATGTCTTCCTGAATTCCCAGAATACTCTATGAGTTATACACACTCGAGATACGCTTCTACAATCATCATCACCATCTCAGGTCTCTTCTCCATTCCCTCACACCTCACGCATATTCGCTCGACATCGCCTCTTATGAAGCGTTCATGAGTAAGCTGGTTCTTCCTTTAGATCATCTCGTCACTTCTGGCGATAACTGATCTATTCGCACGATACCGCTCCTCTTTAATCCGCACGAGGGTTTTATTTATAGTAAATTACTCTTACGCCATGCATCTAGTGTGTATTTTTACACACGCTATATTCATACGGGAATACCAATAAAGAAAACGCCCATATCCGCCACTGGACTCTTCGTCAAACTCGTCCGATGACCTTCTCATCACACATCACCCAATGAAAAATTCAGATCTATACGGCGAGTTTCTTTATAATCACACGCAATCGCACACATCACACTCTCCAATCATTACTTCCACTCGTATGATTGTACGCGAGAACGATCACCATACACCCGCCACCGTAATTAAGACGATGACACTTACTATATAGCTCGTTACTTTCTGAGGACCCATCGGAACACTTTTAACGATAGCAGTTCGACAGCCAGACACTCTCTCTCAACTAGTTATTCGACAATAGCCACCCATACACGCTTACTTGAAACGAGATATACTCTTATCGCGCACCACCATATAACTCAACGAACCCCAATTCTAGGCCAACAACACAAATGCCTACGCGACGTCACATAGACGACACAGCTGAACAGCTCCACCAACATCTACAAGGGCACAATACTACTACATCTAGACACAAACACACACAAGTGAAGTAGGGTATATGAGCTAATAAGTGATACACTCCGTCCAAAAACTTCAAAGTAACGACACGAAACAAGACTATACTCTCTTACGATCCTGTCATACCAGTAATTAATACATAATACTCAATAACTCGACTTATCTATCACGACGCTCACGCTTTCAACATATGAACTATTAATCATCTCACCGTAATCATATCAATAATTACACCACTTCCCACCATTACACTAAATTAATCAATCATAATCAAAATAATATATAATAATAGATAGTCACAAATAATCATTTACAATACACTACAGTAGTCAACACAGTTGCTCAGCACTCGATGATAGTAGTATCGCTCTCGTGTCGCTGTGATTTCGTGTGATCAGGGTGTGTGGTCGTGTAGTAGTGTCGATAAGGACTGTACTTGTGATCGTCATGCTGTGTGTCGTGCGTACTGATAGTCGCTCTTGCTATAGTGTGTCGTCGGTGTATAGTGCATAGTGCTCTGTTCTCGCAGATAATGTTTGGTGTCGTGTCAGCCATCGTCTGCTGTGTGTGTGTGCTGTGTGATGGTACTCTCAACATTCGCCACCGTACTGCTACGCATGTCATTTCGATGCCGACTCACATGCATTCGCACTTGTCACATAGCACTCCATCTCATGCCTCAACTGTGATCATATGCTCTTTCACACACTTTATCAGCACTCTAGGCGTGATACTAGTCTATTTCATGTTGTTTATTACTTTATCTTGTTGTCGTGGTTGTGATGTTGTTGTTGTTTGCTGTTGTATGCTTGATCAGACAGATAGTTTATTGTTGTTGCCATGACAAATTAGGCTGTCTAGATATCGTCTGTCTGCTAGGTAGCTCTCTCTTAAGCGCTTTGCTCGACTCGACTGCTGTCTTTCTGCACTATGGGATTTTGATGAATGCAATAGACAGCAATAGAAAGAAAAAAACGCAACGAAGAAGAAGCAATCGGAACTTACACTTCGATCGATAGAAGCACACGCACCACGGTCTCACACACAAGCTTTCGTACATTTTGTGATATCATAATTATACACTCAAATAAAACCAAAAATATTCTCAACTAATAATAATAACAATATACCTTCATAATAAATAACTAACTAACAACTAAAATATATAATGAATAATAATAAATAATAAATAATCTAATATACTATTATAGCTAACACCTCCATTTATTAACTTTAAGCTAAAGATATATAATTATACCCTTCATACCAATCCGCTAACACTAATAACCCTCATGAAATCTACGACCATAATTAATATAATTATCCACCAAATCCACCACTAGAACAATCTATCATACCTAACAACATCACTAAATCATACTCACACCTACCAACCTACCTACTCACCTCATACTTACCTCTAACCATAAAACATAATCTACCCTAATCTCATCAATATACTAACTATACTACTTTTTATATAACTATTATCACTCACTCACATCAATACACACTACTATACCCTCACTCCCATAACACATAATAAATAAATTCTTAACAAAAAACTATATTATTTTTTTATCATCACCCTACCAAACTAACACTTATTTTTATGTTTCAAACACTTCTTTATTTATCTCTCACACATCTACGCACCTATGGCAAGTAGATTTATATATCAAAATATCTCACTATATTCCACGCATTCCCAACATATATTAAAACCCACAAGAAATAAACCACTACTATACCATACAATACATTTTAATGCATCTCACTCCTACTAGTCTATATATATGTATAGACATAATATAAACTAAACTACCCTCACTCTCACTCTCATACCTCTCACTAACTATCTTCTTAATTCACTAATCATTCACCTATTTATCTACCCAACAAACTCACTTTCTATAAAAAGTATTCAAAATAGACAATATATCGCTCATCATATATCATTATCATTACATAATCCTCATAGTACTACAGAGGCAGGATACAATATATACCATACATTAACTTCTAAGATTACCACAAATACAGAATGGACACTCATCCATTAAGACTTCATCTCACATCACCTCTGCCAATATCCATATAAATTAGACAAATTATAGAAATAGCTGAGATGATTAGACTGTATCGCACACCGCTTTCCGTACGAATTAGCTATAGCATAGAGACCAAACACTGTTACTTAATACGATACAGACACTGTATAAATGCACAAATCATGATTTATCCAAGAAACGCGATATGATCTCGCGCAAGTTGTCAAGAAAAACTGATTTCTTTTCTCACTACACACCACCGGACGACCCTCACTTCTCTAACAATATGTGTTCAGCTATATTTCGACGACACTTACCAAAGGTAAATTAGAAACGTCGATATTACAAGGGTACTTAATTTCTCCATAGGACTATTAAGCCCTTTCTAGAACACAACAAAATTCACACTTCGCATTATCTTCACTTTAGATACCTCTCAAACAGCTATCGCACGCGCCGATACCTCGACAACTTATTCACTTTCTCACTCTCATTCATTATCATATCACCATATATATACTCTGCTACAACGCACTGCAATTACATTATATTACTCTGAAACAGGCAGTTAGTCAATAGGTCAGTTACCGATCGTAGGACACTTTACCTGCTCGATCACCAGAGATGCTGCACGCACGCCGTAAAGGAAAGGCACTTCGACATGTACTATCCCCTGTCCACATTTTATTATCACTCGCAACGCTGCGCGCGCTACGCAGACCTCGCGCGGAAAGTTGGCTACAGTCACACCTCCTACTACTGACGAATGCGCATGTTATCACGAGCCGAAACGAAGTCAACAAACCGCGCGAAACAGATGTGCTGGCGCGAGTGGCAGCGACGCGCGGTCAGCGCGGCGCAAGCCGATCTGTGTGTGATTCGATCGGAAGAGGGGATGGAGGGCAGGAGAGGTTCGACAAACGGGACGCGCACGCCATGATACGTAAAGATGTGCTCTTGCTCGTGATGTGCTTATGTGTGTGTTCTGTGTGGTTTGTCGCTGCTCCGCTCTGCTGTTCGTCGTGTGCTTGTTATATTGGTGTCTCGCTTGATGGCGTCGGAGACAGAGAGAAGAATATGACTTCGACGTACTCTATCGACAACCACACCAACAGACAGACGGCTCAGCGCAGCTCCAATACATCATTGTATGTAACATGGACAATCAGAAATCAAGAATAGCGGGGGTGGCGCTAAACAGAGATAGAGAGAGCGGATTAGCACAGAAAAAAGGGGGCAGGGCGTCCGCTTTCTACTCAGCTCAGCTCGTTGTTTCTTTATCCACACAGCACACCATGTACTAAACTCACACAATTGTATATAAACAATTAATTCCTTACGATACAACATCCGCTGATAATAAGTCTAAAATCATCGAGAGATCAACTCACTAACAACTCGAATGGTGCGAATCTCACATTACGGTTGAAAGCACTATGCACTACGTAAATACAGGACAAAGGGGAACATTAGTCTAAAACAATCAAAATAACTAACACCGAGCGGGAATCATGTTTCGCTACACCTAACTAACTAATATATACCAACTCATCTAATTACTCCGCTCACATGGAACACACTACATACACATATACCACTAGAAGAAATACCAATAACATCATATATAAAAATTACAACGAGCGATAATACACGATCAGCAACTCGAGTGCTCTTCGGTGCAAACATTGCATAAAATGTACTGCTACGCATAACATTTATGGCATGTTGCACTCGTAATAATCTGTAACTGCTGATTTTTATTACTCAGACACTGTTAAGAAAATTAAAATTATTTAACTTAACATGTCAAAACGGAACTCTTTCTCTTTGATTCTTACACCAGAAGAAAGCGACCTGCTCGTACTCTATATATTATTCTTATATCGACTTCAACTCACTCAGATGTTCTAGAGTATTATCATATGAGATATCATATATTTCGGACAGACGCTCGTAAACAATTATTATTTATTACTCTACTTCTAAAGATCGAGATTTCGTTCAACCACTCAAACCCACACTTCCGCAACATACATATCATAGATCTCACACATTATTCTATATCTTACACACGAACTATCTCCGCATCACACCCGGATAACTAGCACTTTATCAAACATTTAACGATCATGGGTCATAGAGCAGCGCTTTGTGATTGCCATAATACCCTACTACCTAACACTATGTCAACTCAACAACAACACTATACTCGTACCACACAAACACACTCACACCTGTTTCCTATCTTTTGCCATAGAAACATCTAACAACAAGTAATATCCCTATCATTCTAACCTCTCTATCACGCAACTAGTTTTCTCACACCATCACCAGATCACACTCCCTCAAAAACCTCTCATCACTCTCACGGAAAATCACCTCACTCTACAACTATTATATTATCTGAACGGCGAATAATATGCGCACCATATCCTAGTCGACTCATTCTACTCACACTAACTAATCACTCTCTTTCCATCTACGCACCCTTCACTTAGTTTCCATCCCACGATCAACTCAATCGGCCATGACCCACCTCTCCGCAGATAATGAGTACACTCTCAGAATGTCATATATGTCAGTACTGTGCCTGTGCTGCGTTATCGTTTGCGTTTCGAAATAAATTTGTGGTACTATTCAACATCCTCAATTCCTGTCGTCCTTTTATAATAATTATAATATATATACTATCGTACTATACATACTATATACCATCTTCACATACTATCATACAATATCTACCACCTACTCCTACTGGTATAACTCACTCTATATCCATTACTACCAATATCTATAGTACTGATAATATTAGGACATCCCTCAACACTTGGAGCTGTCACACACAATATAGACTTTCACTTACTCACAAGTCGTGAATACCTCTCTCACACCTTTCTTCTTCTCTTAACAACTTAACACCATCAGACTATATTTACTAGTATCTATCACATTAATACTCATACTCTCACTTAACATATTGAAGCAACACTTACCACAAGCCAGTTACCTCTCGTCCACTGAGTATCTCGAAACTACGATATGTTTACAAAAAAATGGATAACATATATGGAATCAAGCGTCCTGAAATTCATATGCTCACACGCGAAATAGCAACAAAAAACACTTCTTATTCCTACATTTACATTCTTTTTTAATTTTTAACTATCTCCCTCCAAAACATCACACAGCATAGGTAGAAGAAAACTAATAAATATTATGGAATCTAGCGTATAAAATTCTCCTTAGAGGCATCGACAAGCTACAGAGATGACGGAAAGAGAGACGGAGGGAGACTTTTTACTCACAATCAACAATAGAGGGCAGGCGCGGACGAACTCACACCAGACAACATACCGCAAAATACCAAAGACGCGGGCGTCTCGGCAGCAAACCCCCAGACGCGGCGAAATATAAATCCCTACGCGCCACTATCGTGCATGCTGCCAAGACACCGACTTTCTGAACTGTTGCGGCCTCTTACCAAACTGACGGCGACTATCTCTTCTTAGCTTCACCCAAATACCAAAACCTACCTATACTATACTACTCCGCTTACTTAATTTAATTATTATCATCCATTCTTCACTACTACCGACGCATTCGGCTTACCCTTACGCCACTCATAATACTTAGGTTGCTCTTTCCATATAGAGTACATATCCCGCTCACCTTATACTTGATTATACCAAAAAAATAAAAAACAAGTATTCTCTTCTCTTGCATTTTCTCTATATTTCTTCACTAGCTGATTAGCATAATACTGTCTAACAGTAGTTTGATCACTTGTTCGTACTACTACGCATTTAACTCAAGTCAAGATACTACATCGCCGGCGCTACTAATTCTTCCCTCATAGTTCACCATCATAACATCTCACACTCACATCTATCACATACTAGCACACCCCGCAACAATAACCCAATTCCCATAACCCTTAAAACTACATTCCACCACATCTCATCCCACACACTTTTATTTTACTATTCAATATTATATATACACTAAGCTACAACTTATTAATGATATACAACATTATATAAACACTATTTTTTGATACACACTACTTCTTATACAATTCTATATAATTAACTCCTTTACCTTTTTTTTTACATGATTAATAAACTATCTTCATTTAATTTAATATCTCTCTATCCATCATACAACTTTCCTTAATAGGACTATAATCCTAAACTAAGAATAAACCTACGCATAATGATAAGCACTTTATTACCTGTGCACCGTATTTTATAATCAAGATCCAGACTAAAACTAAAATCAACCTACTCAATTTAACATCTAATCCATATTATCACAATATTACTTCAACTCCTACCAATATCGTTACATCGATATTAAATTAATAGGATATACTACTGAATACTATACACCTAATATATATTTGTGTGTGGGGCTAATAGTTTCTAAACATCTTTATCAGGATCAACTTTCACACGTTAACAGTAACACAGTACTCTAGAATTGTTGCAAGTACAAATACAGTACTCTTGATTGTTCACGTGCTACATAAGTACAGACGTACAAGTAACATGGTATCATAGTACAAGAGTATCCAAAGTACCAGTACTTTATGAAAACCTTGCATATATATATATATTATTCATATACTATATATGATTATTATATATATATGTTAATATATATACGTATATTATATATATATATATATTTATATATTATATCATATATATATTGACTATTGAGTTATATATTATATCATCATCAATCACCTCCTTTTTGTACTCTTTTGGCTCGTGTGGTTCATTATTTGTTTTTTTTTTGTTTCATCTTATCTCCCCCAGACTGGAGGCCAAGGTGCGTACATATAACAGTAACATAATCAATAAGTAAAAGAATATGGAGCAAGTAAAAAGAAAGCCAGCCTTACCGCCCCTTTATACCAATTAGTGAGAACTCGTCGCAGTCAGGAAAAAGTCCACCCTAGAGCTTCACGGTACCGCGATTGACCCTCAACTATGACCTCTCGCCAAATGTGGGGTTCATTCCTTGCCCAGGTGGGCTACAACCATACCTCCTCACAAATACCCACATTCACCCCTGTTATGCGACCTTTTCTTCTCGCCTGGCAAACTCACATTTCCCTCTCTTCCAGGTCATTCCTTTCTGACTTATTCCACTTTTTTCTGTCTCCCATAGGTCGGTCGATTCCCACACCTTACACTCACTGTACTCCGTTTAACCGACCGTCTGTCATCCATCCTTTCACATGACCAAACCATCTCTACGTACTTTCATTTATTTCCTCTCTATTTAACCTCCAATCTCCCACCACGACAACTCTCTAATACGTCATACTCATTTTCTCAGTTTCTTTTCACACCTTAACACGCCGACTAAGATGTCTCTGACCACATTGTAATTTTAGATCTATACTCTTAATTCAGCCAATCAGTCCCACTACTATACTTTTTTTTTTTTTTTTTTTTTTTTTTTTTTAACGTTATCACCACCTGCTCAACGGGCAATGCCTTATTCAAGGAGGGGTTTAAACAACAAAAATTCAACTACACAAACTACGCAGATGAGCTACAGACGCGGCTTTAAAGTTGAGGGAAGAGGAAGTTTCGTTTGAGAAGATGAAGAAAATTCCCAAGACAGGGGTGGCAGGAAAGAAGGAGGCACCGCAGCGAACTAGTCTGGAGTTGCTGAATCGACAACAACAAACTCATGTGCCGAACACAGCACCCCTGTTGCTACGAGGGCGTTCTAAAGGTGGTGGCACGCGAGTGAAAGTTCCCTCGAGCACTTGCCGCTACGGTACCTATAGATAAGAGATAAAGCACCAACCTCGCGGCCGCCAAAGATATGAGGGTCAAGCTGAACTAGAAAGAAACAGGACAGTTCGATAAGTCTTATTGCCTTGACTCGAACCCTATCCAAAAGCCGGTGAATACCTGAGCCCCCCCAATATGGAGCAGTACTACTACAAGGGCGGGCATTAGGCCTTGTATAACTGGAGTAGAACTGTTGAAGAGGAAAAAGTTCGCAGTCTAACAGAACTCAGCTTCCCTTGAGGCCGCCTTAGCAACCGTTGGATGTGAGGTTTCAAGACATTTTTTTGTTATGTTAAGGCAAGGATGCTTTATAGTTGTCGTACAGAGAGACGAGAGGAACCGTCGAAAGAGATAGGAAAAGGTTAGGAGGTGTCTTAGAGAGGGAGATTTGGTAGAAGTTGAGTTTTAAAGAATTGAATTCATAAAGTTCAGACCGACCCCACCCGGATATTTCGTATCCAGATTCAGCGAGAATAGCACATCGAAATATTAAGACGAGAGGCAATTCTAGAAGTAAAAGCAAGAGTCAGATTGAAGATGAGTTTGAAACAATGAAGGCGAGGTCATGCGGCATAGAGTGAATAGAGTTATGAAGTGCAGGTGCAGAAGATGCATTAATGAAAGTAGGATATAAAGTAGGAGATAAGACAGAATCCCGAGAAGCACCACTATTGACAGAAAGGAAGAAGAAGTCGCCCCCATCAACCACAGCCGATATTAAGCGACTTTGAAAGAAAGCTAACATAAGTAAGCTAAAGAGAAAGGAGAAACCCAAAGGAGGGGAGCTTGAGAGCAGTGACGCGTGCCATACCGTGTCAAAATGTTTGATTGTCAAGCGCCAACCACGCCAAGTCTCCCGTAGTTTCCTAAGGGCGGAAAACCAATAAATAACGTAAGATAGGCACAAGTCATATATCGCCAGTAGATCCTCGAGCGCCGAAAGCCGGTACGGCGATCGGAAAGAAGTGAATTGAGATTCCCAGATGATCTAAGAAATCGAAGAGTTTGAGAAGTTTCTAAGTCTTAGATAGTAATACAATGTAAAGCTATAGGGCGATAGTTAGAAGGATCAGAGCGGCTCCTTTTTTCGGAATAGGTTGGACATGTGCGTGCTTCCAACACTGAGGAAAGTGCTAGTATTGAAGACATAAGAGAGATATAGTTTGGAATCGAGGGGCGGGATCAGCACCGGAAGCATCACTCGCCTCGAAAACTCGGAGGATCTGCATCCGCGGGCCCCCGCCTCCTAACGGTTTCATAGATTTCAGGAGCCATGCACCCGATCAAATGTAATCACAGGCAAAGCATAGGAACACCGAAGAGGAGAATGGAGGAGGAGGAGGACACTTGCCAGAATCCGCCAGGGTTGATGTTAGAGGAAATATAGGAGGCGAAGAGATTGGCCTTTTCAGTTGGAGAATTAACAACAGAACCGCATCAGATCGAATAAGACGAGGAAAGACAGATTACAGAAGTTGTTTTAGAGATGTTTTGGCAAGAGCAGAAGAATTTGTCAGTAGGAGAAGCCCAAGGAGGTTAGCGCTGCTTTCGTTGATGAAGAGCCCCGCTTTTTGCTCGTCGAAGAGTATCCCTGCAACGATTTCTAGCAGAATGAAATTTAGCAAGAGTATAGGAGAACGAGAATTTTTTCCACTCCCGATACGTCCACTGCTCTCTAGCCTGGATGGGCAGAGCAACAAGCAACGATCGAACCCATGCGGCTTATGAGGAGAGAAAGATTTAGTCGCAGAAGGAATGAACCTGACTCAGCCTCAAGCGGATTACAGCTTCCACCTTAGTGGCAGAAGCCGAAGCGTCACCAGAGACAAAAGCAGTCACCCAATTATAATTAGCGTAGAAGCAACGCTAAAGGCCCCCCCATCGGCCTCAGAAGTGCAGAAAAAAGACGCGTAGGGCGGATGGAGCTTTGAGGAGAAAGTATTGAACATTACGAAGATATAAGGTTGTGGTCAGATTTACAATTGGAGCGAAGGTGGTGTATTTATAGAAGAGCAAGGACAAGTGGTGAAACATAGGTCAAGTGTGGTCAAGAATTGGTTGGACGATCCGGAATGTGTGTGGGTTCTTTTTAATTAGCTGCTCCAGATCGTTGAGAATCTAAATGGTTCGGCCTCCTCCCCACCTAAATCAGTATGAGAGGAACCCACACCATTCAGTGTTGTGTACATGAAATCCCCTCAAATAGAGGACCTCAGTATTTGGGTAGAGGATGTAACAGTCTCGTGAGAAGTAGTTAAGGTAATTCAAGAAAAGGCGTGAAATCTGTTCGTGTTAGGAGAACAGTAGCAGATGCACAAGATTATTGTAGTAGAAGGAAGAAGATTTTAAGCCACAGAACATCAAAGTTAGGAGATTCGAGATTCTCGAGACGTGTTAGGGGTGGTTTATGTTTGAACATAGCGCACATACTCCACCCTTTCTAGACGAAATTATTCGAAAATAACGTTATAGTTGGACATATTAAACGAGTTAGTGGATGAATTCCTAGCCATCTGGGCCTCAGACAGAGCAAAAAGTTAGGATTAGAGTTAGAGAGGTGATTCCACGGATGCAGAGTTAGATTGCAGCCACGGATGTTAGCAGTCGATAGTAGCCCGCGCCG
>JABUQX010055145.1:0-21333 GCA_015478945.1 Trachelipus rathkii
TTCAAAAACTTTTTTAAAACCTCTGTTTTGGTGTGTAGGTTAAAATTGCTCTGCCTACCTCATTGTCGATAGGGTCTGATTTTCCGAATTTCTCAATAAGGGAACTTGGAACATTTTTTGGTTCTAATTTATATTAAGACAAAAATATATTAATCACTTTTGCTATAAATATATATATTATTATTATTTTCTATATATTATAGTATTATATAGTATGAGGGATATATATTAATATAGATATTGATATATATATATAAATATGGATATATATAATTATATATATACTATATATAATATACTATATATATAATTATTTATTTTTATAGAAGTATCTTTTATATGTATGTATGTATTATATATATTTATTATATAGTGGGTTTGTTAGATATAGATATATATATTTATTTATTATATTTTATTATATATTATATTGTATTTTTATATTGCTATTATATAATTTATCATTTATTTATTGTATATATATTATAGTAGGAATATATATTAAAATATATATATGTTAATGTGTATGCGCACACAGCCAAACAACAAAAACTAAAATATGACGTCATTCCGTGCGTGTCTCATGCACGAAACAACAAAAACCAAACCAAAAACAACAAAAAATACGTTCATGCGCAGAGATGTACATGAACGAAAGTACGCACTTATATAACTATAGCCACTCATGTGCGTAAATAAGTGCACACGCGTACGTATAAAACGTGTGCGTGCTAATCTGCATAAATACTGTTACTACTGGGAGGAGGGGGGGGAATGGAATTTCCTGACCACCTTACTGGTTACGTATTTGTTGAAGTTCATATTTTTTAGTATTATTTATTATTCGTTCAAACATCATAGAATTGATTTATTTTTAGTTTAGGATTTTTTCTAGTAAAGCAAATATATATATTATACGAAAATCAATTAGAAAATTTCTCTCTCTGTCGGAAGAAGAAGAAGAAGAAGAAGAAGAAGAAGAAGAAGAAGAAGAAGAAGAAGAAGAAGAAGAAGAAGAAGAAGAAGAAGAAATAAACAATGAAATGGTTCCTTCCTTCCTTTACGAGCTATTTGATTCTTACAATCACTTAATAACTTTTAAAACAAAAGGATATAAATAATTTCCTTCAGAGTTAATGTAATAAATTAAAAAAAAATACTCTTATAGATGTGAAAGGATTTTTACACGAAAACGAATTCGTACATAGGGAGTTAAAACACTGACAAAAGAAATTAAAAGTATTAAACGTTAATATCAAACTTTCCACTGTGTTTAACTTATCTCTGTTGTTAAGTGATCGCTTTAATACATTGATGATTTGGAACGATATTATTCAAACTCGTAGCCGATACACTGAAAGATACAAAATCATTTATTGATTTATTTGATGGGGAGCGAAGGCAATCTAAGATTCGCTGAGTAAGTTAGCAGGTTTTTTTTCCAAGAAATGAGTTCAGGGTTGTCTGCTTCAAGAAGGTAGTCTCTTTACAAAATTTTCGGTTATTAGAATGAAAATTCAGCAAATCTGTCGAGAGAGAGAGAGAGAGAGAGAGAGAGAGAGAGAGAGAGAGAGAGAGAGAGAGAGAGAGAGAGAGAGAGAGAGAGAGAGAGAGAGAGACCTATTTGAATCCAACAAAATTTAAATATTCCGGACTCTGATTCCGATCCTCCGAAATTTACCTATTCAGAAGTCGGATTCCGATCCACCAAAATTTACTGATTCGGAACTCCGATTTCGATCCTCTATAATTTACCAATTCCGGACTCTGATTCTGATCCATCAAAATTTACCGATTCTGAACTGTGATTCCGACTCCGATCCACCAAAATTTAAAGATTCCAGACTCCGATTCCGAACCACCAAAATTTATCAATTTCGATTCACAAAAATTTAAAGATTCTGGATTCCGATAAACCAAAATTTACCGATTTCGATCCACAATAATTTATTAATTTTAGACTAGGATTTCGATCCACCAAAAGTTACCGATTTTGATCCACATTAATTTACTAATTTTAGACGGATTTCGATCCACCAAAATTTACTGATGATGGACTTTTTTTCAAATCTTACAAAACTGTTCCCAGCTCCCCTTAAAATTATTTTAAAATGTTTCTTGACTATGTTTAAATGTTCAAATCTTAAAAACTAGTAGTTGAGTATGTAACGACAGCAACAACCAATAATTTTTATGTATATCTGCAATGGTGGGCTAGAGCAGGTTGCATTGGCTCTTGCGTGCCGTTGTTAAAATTTCTTCAAGAAAGTTAACCTCTGTTAACCCTTTTCATAGTGCAGAGAACTAGTTGTTAAAATTTTGGCAGCTCACCAATTGACATATCTGATTCATAAAAATTTCAAACCTTTAAAAAGTTCATTTTTTATGACCTCGAGAGTAAACATTCCAGTGACCTAACCTTACATAAACATAACTTATCGTGATTAAATAATTGTTTCTTTCAGGTTTAAGGAATATTTTCGTGAATATTTTCATAGCCAATTAAAGAATATATAGTATATATATATAATAATATAATACTATATGTAATCGAATATATATAATATATATAATTATCTTTCATATATATTACATATCTATATATTATATAATAGATTATAACCATTTTTGTTATCGACACTTTATTTCATCGATACCCTTTCGATATAGTATATATATATATTATATAGTATATATATTGTAATATATATATATATATATATGAGGTATATATATATATATATATATATATATAGTTTTTATTATTAATATATAACTATTCATGGTTATATATATATATATATATATAGAATATATATATATATATATATATATATATATAAATACTAAATATATATATATATGATATAGTATTATGATATAGCTGGGCAAGCCGTTATTCAACAAGTTAAGTCGTTAGTCCGTTAACGTTAATCCGCTTACTTAATGTTAACACAACGTTAATCCGTTTTATTCGTTAATGTCGCAAAAGAAATTACCCTTTTCCGTCGTATACTGAATCTGGCGTTAAAGCTGATTATAATCTTGTATCTTAGAAGAATCACTTCTGGCGTTCGTCCGCCCTTGGTCTTGTCACCGTCTCGGGCTTCTGAGCGCCCCTAAGAAAAAATAAAAATAATAATTGTCTAAATGTGTCGGTCCTTGGATTACAGATGTTATTTTGTGCTTACGTTTATGGTTTGTAGTTCTCGCTTTTATGGTAAATTATTCATTAACGTTCGTCTCCTCGTTCGGAGGAGACATTGCTCCTGGCGCCCAATGATGCATCGACGTTCGGCGTAAAAGTTATAATTAGTACTTTTCTCGCGCGCGACTCATTTACGAAGATGGGGGAGGCGGTTTGGGGGTGGGGGAGAGACATATACATTTGTTTAACACGTAGGAAATTTGTAGATTAGAATCGTCTTTGCATGACTTTGTGCAAGTTCCTGATTCCAATCGGATTAAAAAGGAGGGAACAGAGGTTTAGTTCGGTTAATTAGTTAATCCGTAGATTGGGGTATGGTGATTGTTTTTTAGTTTTAATGGAGATTACCGTTTGACGTTGTTTCGAGTTGTTTATTTTTGTGGGTGTATATTTTTAACGTACGTTTTCTTAGATGGATAGACGATATTAAAGGCGGTGGGCTTGGTGTTGCCTAGTCTGAGGTATTTCTGATAGGCGAGTTTTGTAATTTGCCGGAATGGGCAAGGGGGGGTGTCAGGGTGGGGTGTTGAAGTTATATACGCGCGTGTTGTAGCTTGATTGCTGGGGGTTTGGCATCTGGGTTCTGATAGTTATATACGGGTAAACGATTCCGGAGGGCATGGATTCATGTGATGCATAACAAGCATTTAGTCGAGTGTGAGGACCATGGTTCTAGATGTGTATCTTTCAATTACACCCTCTTTTTTAAATATGTTTCTATTGTGTCTAAAATAAACATTCTCTGGAAAATTATTTCACTGTCAATTGACAAACTTGTTTAAGGCGTGGCTATACTCTCCTTTGTTCGTCTATGAAAATGTTGGCAGGTTATTGACCCTAGTTTCAGATTCACATTTTAAAGGGATCGTTCAGATGTAGATCTGTTTTTACAAATTGTACACTATCACTCACCTGATATAGTATTTTATTAGGAAAATCGTTTTACAACGAAGCTTTAAAACATTATGTCTCAACGGTAGTTAGGCGAGAGTGATGTGATAGAGCAACTTCCGAGTTATTTTCATATAAAACGGCGAAACCTTTGTTACAGAGATTCGAGAACGGAGGAGTATTGGGGTTAATTATTGGCAGACACTTTACAGGTGTCCTGAATTGTGTGATCTTAGGTTAGTCTGATAAGTTGAACTAAGTTCAAGCCCTTAACGACGGTTTTTATGATTTGATTTCGGGTGGGTCTTGTATTGTGACTGCGGCTTATTGTTATTGTTGACCATTAGTATTTTTGTTGTTTTCATTCGTTTTCGCCTGTGAGCTCTGGTTGTAGTAAGCTGCCTATTTGTTGCTATTCCTGTTTTATATTTCTACATACTATATAGAATGGTTCTGAAAGAGACGGCAGTTCCATGCATTACGACGGTGGGATAATATGGCATTGTGATTAGAACTGATCTACAATTGAACAAGAAACCAAGCAGGTGAGATAATAGTCCGCGTTTCTGGCCTTACTGCCTGTTATGATGTCTGATTGGCAGTGTGGGAAAAAGCAGGTGCAACCCAACCGTGCCTAAAATGCCTAAGTGTGTTATCAGTCGGTTCGAAAAATGATAAAGGAAACTTTAAGCAATTGAATGGGAAAAATATAAAAAAGACGACAGAATAATAAGAAGAACACAGTCAGTTGTGGGTTCTGGTCAGAAACAAGAGAAGATGGAAGAACGAAAACTTGAGATAGACTGCCGTGATGATATTGTATGCATGAAAATGACCACCTTTGACATCGAGTTAACAATGCAGCCAATATAATACGACTTACATTTCAATTACCGCAGCGAATTCGTTAACAAAAGACAAGGTGTGCAAAATGGTTGGGAGGGTGGAGTGGATAGAAAACGTTATTAGGACGGGAATGAGAAAGATTGCCTAGAGAGAGGGAGTCACACTACATGTATGTTACAAAAGAGAAAGGGCGAAGAGCACGGAGTTTACCATAGGAATTCACAATGTGAAATTTCAATGCACATCAAGGGGTCGTGACTAACATGTAAGTTCATTCATATCAGATGAAGAATATGTGTTAGACGTCATCAGTCCATCGAAAGCGTCGAGAGGACGGAAATCAAAGCCAAGAACGAGTGAAATATGGACAATGATATTTTGTTTCGATTCTGATGGCTGTTGCAGCTATTCACTCTACCGTCAAAATTAAGTGACATGGTTATTCTGATTCATAGGACTAAATCTTGATTCCGCAGTAGAACTGCTTGGTCCACACTGTGAAAATATTAGGCATGATCACCTCGTTTGTCATGGTCAGTAAGGCTCTGAGCAACTACAACTAAAGCAGTCACGTGGAAGAGAAATGTCTTAGAATAACGATGCTGAAGGGGGATTCATAAAACTAAGTTGTCTGCTCCACGGTCACCTGTGCAAAATAAACAGTTGGGATGTTTCTGCTTCGATCAAATTAATTGAGGATATAATTATGGTCGGGATCCATGAATAGGGTCGAATCGACTGTTGGTGCCTTCCTAATTGTTTGCTGGCTAGCGTGTCGAGTAATCTTCTTGGGCCGTCCGAAGCTTACCCGTGGAGGTACAGTAAGAAATATTTGCGATTTGCTTCTATTGTTACTATATTCAATTGTATTGGCATATGGATAGATTATTGCTAATGCATATTAGTCAATTGGTATGCAATTGTCTCTTGTTGTCTTGTTGACAGCCTTACTCCAGCCAATCTGTATTACCAGGTAATATGAGTGGTGCCTTGTAATGTAGCCAGATGCAAAGATATTGCATTGGTACAACACATACTGGGTGTTGTGCTACGCCGTGTGTGTCGCCTTATCATACTATTTTATTTATTTAGAATAACTGGTCTCTGGGAGGCATGACTGTCCCTTGGTCTCTTGTTTGATGCCTGCTTCCCTCTGCCGGGGACAGGTGGCATTACTGTCACTTTCGGGTTTTAAGTGAATATTAGTTATTAAATTCAGTTTGCTGGGTGTGAAAATTGATATTTACGCTTAGGACATATAGTACCGAGAAACAGCACGCGAGAGATGCCGTCTGCTCATGACCAATACGGGAGAAAGATAACAGAAGATCTGCGTGAAGATCGGTCTTACATTTTTGAAAGCGTCACTTCAGAAAATCCACCATCCTCGTAATTGGAATTACACAGGAATTTCTCGAGGCTGATCATGTGATTTTTATCCTTGGGTAAATACTTTGTCGTTCCGACAGGGGTTCAGGAATCAGAGATTTATGAAGTCCGGGAGCCACTCATTTTAGGGCACGGCGTTGGTATGTCTCGAGAAGGTCAATTTATTCTCTGTATTAAATATGGATGTTTTAAGGAACCAGTTTAAGACTAGGAAAATACCATTAAAAAAAAGGAGATTATTTCCGTGTTTTTTTTAACATCAATATTAAATTAGATCTTGTGGGTTCATACGGCACTCCATTGATACGGCATTCAGGTGCCTGGTTGGGGTTTGCTCCATGTCGTTTCGGCGGTACTATTTTGGCATGGCTTCTACAAAGACTATTGTGTGATTTGTTTGTTTTTGCTAAAAACGGTTTTTTGAGAATGGAATGTATTGATGACGCTTTTTGGATTTTTCAGGTTAGTCTTGCTTCTTTAATATAGTTTTTGAATGGCATTGTGGTACGTTTGTTTGTTGTTCTCTGAGGAACTTGTTGCTTCTTTTCGCTGTTTAGGCATTTTGGTTGATTGACAGAGTGTTTTTGCTTGAGGCAAAAACAACAATGAGCATTGCTTCGCTTATAAGAAACTAAGCCGGGATTTCCAGACTGATGAAATAAAGACAATCCATAATTGTTCCTGAAGTCAGTATCTTCAAAAAAATTGCTGTGGATTTTCGTTACAGCCACCACAAACATTCTTTGACATCTTCATTGCCAATCACACATTTCTAGACAAAGATTCTGCAGAGCAGAGTGGAATGATGATGAGAGCTATATGAAACAGGAGATAATTCGGTAATCGAGAGGTAAAGTTGTATAACTGATAGCTCAGAGAAAGGATGTGGCGGGCTAATACAGATTACACAACAAACTGATAATCAAATGATGAAGAGCAGAAACATGTCTCCTACAAGTTAACACATCATTCCAGGATCTATTGCCCGACTCAGAAACACAAGAAAACAATACCTTCACATCATCAGGGAACGAATTAATCTATCATCAACAGATGAAAACTGTTTATGTGGGTGATTATAATGATCCTCTTTTTTGGGGAAACTTTCCACTTAAACAAAAGTTAACGGCGCTATAACATCGCTGGTACGATAAATGGGTAGTGTGGAAATCAGCTGAACAATATAATATCGAACTCGCTTTGGTAGCCGAAACCTTCTAAAAAGTCATTCAGATTGAGGGTGAAATTTGCAAACCAATTTGTTTTTCAATATATACACAGAAATTGGCGGACGTGTCTTGTTGAAAACTGAAAGAATAATAAATTTTAAGTCCTATATTGTTGCTCAGTCTAATATATTATATATACTTATAGAGTATATATATAAAGTTATTATATGTATATATATTAATATATATATATATATATTATTATATATATTATATATATATATATTATATATAGTTACTATTATATAGCGTATGATACTATACTAATTCTAATAAGGTTGTAGTTGTGGGGATTAGACTCTATCAGGTCTCCCAGCGTAGCATGGGCTAATGAAGCACCACTAGATCACCGAATTCTACGCGCATTTGAATTCTCCCACTTCCATACATTCTCTGGCGCTGCGGGTATACCGACGATACTACGTTCACGCTTGACTCAGTTAGATGGCACAAGGATAGTGGGAATATAAATTTGTATATATGATATCAGTATATACTCGGTGGGGGTCCTCGTGGGTGGTCCGAGAATTATTCATATAAAATTAGTAATACAAAGGAATGAAAAATTAAACATTAATTTGACTACTATATCTCTGCTATATAGACCGAATTGCTCCATAAAAGAACCAGTTTTTATTTATGATCAGAATTTGGGGCGAAAAAGTTTTGTCGTGTGACATTAAATTTATGAAATTATTTTCTATAGTTGTTGAAAGTTTATTGAGTATTGAAATTTTTATATGAAGTCGCTTTAATATTTGAAATTAAAATTTCATTACGGTGAAGTTATGTTTGAATTTTCCGAATAAATTGTGTAACCCACGTTATCCGAACAAGATGTAGTTAAATTTTATATCTTTGCTCGAAAGTGGAACAGAGATCGAAAAAAACTCTATGTCAGTTCCGAAGTGATGACACAGTATACAATTATTTATTGGATACTACGATCGATGACGAAATAACAGCAGTACTACCGAGACTTCTATATTAGTACATGAAAGCAATAATAAATAATAATATAATATATATAATAAGTAAAATAATAAAATAAATCAACATTAGAAACCAAATACTAGTAACACTAAAATAAATGATGATAAGTAATAATAATAAATATAATATATGAATAATAATAATATAATAATATAATATTATTATTATTAATGTATTGACATAACCAAGCAATAATTATTATTTGTAGGACTCGTCAATCTCTAGAAAATGCAAAGCATTCTAGAAGACAGACAAATTTCCAATGTAATAATTTTTATTTTAGGGTCCTAATGTTTCTCGTTTTTCTGGCTTTAGAAACATAGGAAACAAGAGAGAAACCGTAATAAGGCAAATGTCTAATTCTTGGTAAAGCTAGTTATATATTACATAGACAGGGGTGAAGCCTCTGTCTGGGGGGTTTCTAATATTGCTCACACCACCACGGGAAACTAGATATTACCGCTAACCACTAGTAAATTTATCATGCACCGGAAACGCTACGACGTAACAAGTTACTCAAGTTCAAAAAACTCGCTAAACTTTGGGCCATGAATTTTATTATGTTTTGTGACCAATTTTTTGGGGTTCTATATATTTATATGCCGCTATTATAGTTTTATTGAATTAGCTTATTGAAAAAAATTATATAATTTTAAATTAACAATAGTAATTTTATTTGATAGAATCCTTTCAGAGTAGCTATTATAATTCCCATTGATCGAATGGTTGTTTGGTTATGTATCAAAGTATGTTTTAATATTTTTGATAAAATATTTTGAGTTTATATATACCATCTCGTCAGATATATATATACGAGATCGATTTTTTTACTAATAAACTCAAAGGGGTGAAGAGTTCTAAAGACTAATTTCATAGAAGTTTCAGTTTCGAGTTCTGCTCCCGAAAAATCCAAAATTTTTATGTAGGAAATTTATATAATAAAAGATTTAATGATTTATTTAATATGTTTCAAAAACCGTTTTATTTCCTCGTTTTATGATATCAACTCTAAAGATTTTATATTGAATAAAAAAATGATTTTCATTTTTACTAGAGGCAGTAATTTCTGACCTACTTTTCAATTGAAGATTTCCAAAATTCAACATGACGAGATTTTCTCTGATATTATTTTTTAAACAAATTTTTAAATATTTGAAATTTCTAAACATGTCCCTTAGATATGAATTTTCATCCAAAATCCTTTCAACCTTCTCAATTTTTCCCTTTTTCAGCGTCTTTTGGGCTTACTTTTTGAGTGTGACGTTTATTGTTTTGCATGTAAAAAAAAAAATAAACAAATAAGCTTAAAAATTAACAGATTTTTAAAAAATGTGTTGTAAATATTGATACGCTTTTAAGCTGTTCACCTCGAAGCGAGAGACCGAGAGAATTAAAAGATAGATAAAAAACCTCGAAGATTTCTCCACCTACAATAAAAACAACTAGGACACTTGGAAATAAGACGAAATAAAAAAGTAGGTTGAAGAGATGACTGACGCCGGATTTTTTAGTAGTTCAGTGATAACTGAAAACTAAAAATAAACGTGGGCCAATCGAACTTTTAATTCAATGCCTTGAGTAACTATTCTAACAGAAGTGTATCAATGTTGTATACTCGTGGGTCCACTTTTCAAGGTGACTTATTCTAACTGAAAGCAGTCAGCCATCCTTGCATATGATTTGATATAACATACATTAAACATTACCTTCAAAAATGACATACTGAACGAATCAAAAACTGGAAGCCTTTGTTTACTATATATCTGAAATAGGGTAGAGAAGGGGGGCGTGGATAGCATTATGGTGGTCCTATCGAAGGAGGTTTAGCTCCTCGAAAGGCTTGAATGACATCTGACACAAATTTCCTAAAACACTGTTTAATACGAGGAAGGAAGAAGCAATTTGGCGTTCGTGAAGAAAGCTTTTCCGTTTTGGACTTAAAACACTCGGTAAAGAGGACGCTTCCAATAAACAACGCTGAACTCCCTCTTAAATGGTGGGGGAAGCTCATTAGAGGAACAAGCTTCCATCAATAAAATAGTTATTACTCGAAACTGCAGTTAATATAAATGATCTGCAGAAAATTGATGTCGATTCGGGATATCAAATTAAGGAGACAGAATCGGATCGTAAGTGCATGTAATTAGATGTAGGCTTCTCGGTCGCTCTTGCTTCTTTTATAGTCCATCGAAGAAACCAGGCAAATTAGATAAGTCATAATTAAATAAACCTCAAATTTAATTATTAACGTTTAAGTAACAAATTTACTATCAAAAATAGCAAATCTCATAATGTATATACTAAATAAATAAATTTGTTGAACGAACTAATTTAGATTTATTGTAAAATCATTAGAAGTTTACAAAGGAAACTTTTGGCAACACAATCACATGTTCTCAACTCGTGATTTTTTATTCCATAGAGATTACAATAATCATTGTAATTTTTAATTAAAGAGCATTATCATTTTAAAACATAACCATAGCAGATCTGTATGTTTTGTTCTGATTAATTTGATGTAATTTTAATTTTCTAGGACGATTGTAGCTAAGATATGTCACCAATTTCCATATAAAGAAAAAATAGGGGTCTTTGACCTAAGAAAAATTGACCTTTCATTTCCGAAAGGGTCAATGACACTTATACAAATGAAAGGTTTAGAGTGTTGGGATCAATTTGAAATATCAACTAAGTCTGGCACTCATGGAGCACTGGGTTAACGAAGAGGTGGAAGGGAAACTTTTCAGAATGCATTTTCAGTATTTTGAGAAGCCTATTTTGGCAAGTGGTTTAAATATGTCTTTAATTACGAAACTACTATTTTCAATTAAGTATAAAGTTTATCAAAAATGTAATTCCTATATCTTTACGTAACTTGGGAAGTTAGGAAACTCAAAACTCTGACAAAAGAAGAAAACCGAATGCCGGTTACTTGATCAGTTTACTTTTGAAATTTCGTAGTTCTGTGTAAATATATATATTTATTATATATATTAATTATATTATATATATATATAGTATATATATATATAATATATATATATATATATCACTATTTTATATATATATAAGTATACTATATATATATATATAATATATATATATATATTATAAATATAATATATATATATATATAGATATTGAAATATAGTAATATTTTTGGGCTGCACATTGGTAAATAATAGTTTGTGACATGAATAAGAAAAATCCGGTGAAATTTTTAACAAAAAATGAAATGGGTGGGGGGGCTCCAGCCCCTAACCTCATTTTTAAGGGTTACAGATAACCCAGGGTCCAAACTTTGAGACTTTAATAACTATTATTATTAAAAAAAATCGAATTAAGTATTGTAGAATTTCAAGGCGTAGCCAATATAAGGGATTCTTTAACTCTTTATGAGCCTTTATCATCAGTAATCGTAAATTGAAATCTGAAATTTTCTCGGTGCAAAATTGCACCGACTCTCAGAACATATATATTGTATATAAATTTTAATTCTTTATATAAAAAATATTATTAAAGGTGTTGGCATATTTTACTATCATTAAAAAATAAGATGGTCATCATGTAATCAAGCGACTTCCTCAAGCCACATGTCAGGTGTAATGAACCATCGCGAATTACATCAACTTTGCACCTTTATGAAATACGTCTTGTGCTTTCCACAACAGCTGGCAATGTGAGTAAATTATAAAAAAGATTGACAATATGTAATATATTATATATATATATAATATATATATTATATATATATATAATATATGTAGTATATTATATACAGTATATATCTATATTTTATATATATATATTAGATATATATATAGTATCTTCGAAAAGGCCGGAAAGTTACAAATGCAACAAGAGGAGCTGGGACAAATTCAGTTTTTCAACAGATCAAAATCCGACATGACGGAACGGGAACCACGATACGTAGTCTAAAAGTATTCAAGTCAAGAGAATTAGGAATATTAAAGGAGGATTAAGTCCGGGCCAAAGTGTTTGACAGGAGAAAGTTTGTGAATGTTTGGAAGAGACGAATTGCTTCAAGAGCTTGTCTTAAATAGGAGGCAGAATCTGATCTAGAAGTTTTGAGAAAGCAGTGTCATGTTTGTAGACAGCGTTTATTATACGTGAATTGCGGATTACGAAAAAGTTGATATTGCCAGAATGAAGATTGAGAGAGTCATTGATAACAGAAATTGCTCGGTCGAGTAGCCTACCGACTCTCACCCTTTAAGTACAGAGCGTGTCATGGAGTGGAACCCCGCGATATGCCCTACTCCATAACAAGGATGAATCGCTCTATTCTTTGATAGCAATTTTCATGATTGAAAGAAATTCTTAAGGTTCCTTTCAATCCTTACATTATCTTAGCAACCTTGTTTGTATATGGAAGTAATGTGATCCTCCAAGATAAGTCAAGACTCAAGAGTAAAGGAAATACCAAGAATATTATTTTATTTTAAGGACAGGAGAAGGTCTGAGTTGTACTTTTAAAAGATATTAAAGTTTAATGGGAGAATATGTCAAGTAGATTGATGAAAAAATTAAATTGCTGTGGCATTAAAAGCAATCATGTTTTCTTCTCCACTATTGGAAATGCAAGAAAGATGGTAGGTCAGTTGCTCCAAAGATATCCTCCTAATATTAGCTATTTGCTGTTGAACTGAAAGAGGAATCGTCGGCATGGGAGTTTATATGTGATGAATGACAGATGAAATAGAGATGGATATAGAACATATAGCCCTGAGAAACACCAATGCTGACTTTTTAAAGATGAAATGCGGATGTCCACAACTGTGAAATAAAACAACCGGAATAGAAATCAGAAAGAAATCTATAGAGAGTTGCATTTATACAGAAAGTGAGAAATTTACAAATCAGAGTTTGTGTTAAATTCTATCGAAAGCTTTTGAAATGTCTAGCGAACGAAGCAGAAGGTTCTCAAAAATGTTGAATTACAGTGGACTGAGAATCAGAGAAAAGAAGCTTTACAGTTGAGGGTTACTATACTGTCATACTTAAATAAGATAACTGAAAACTTTGGATGATGGGATGATGGCTAAAGAAGTGAGCTGTAACCCTATGCTAAAAAAAAGAGGGGAAAACAGGTTAACATTAATTACCTCCGAAAGGATAAAATAAATAATTAATGAAAAAAAAAAATTTAATAACGCGTGAAAAAATCAAAGGTTAAATTAAGATATGGATGTGAGCCTGTGAGCCTGTGAGGAGAGTGTGAATAAGATGTGACGTGAGATAATATACCGTAAATGGATAGCACTATAGCTCACAATAAGGTGTGCTCCAAATATATGGGAAGTTTGTGTGGGGTTATAATAACGTAGAGATATCGATATCGGGTAAATAGAACAGAACGATGGATTAAGAGGTTCAGGGAGTGCTCTGGTCACTCTACCTAACGAGAGCATCTTACTCGCGGTGAGACCTAGACTTAGAACTAGCCCACAAGCGTGTGCCGCACTTCGTTGACCCCCTTTTATGTGTTGGCTCCTAAGCTCCAACGTCGACGCGCGTCGAGCCCCCCAAAAAGGATTATGTGAAAACCCTAGAAAAACCTAAAATAGGTGTAAGTGTTTCATCCGCCACAAGAAGTGACAAAACCATAAAAAACATAGAGTGTAGATTTAATGTGGCAACTTGTTATATATGATGTGCGTCATGCGAGTACTCACAAAGACAGGGGGTAAAGGGCAATCAGAGTCAGGCTGGCACTCTATTATAGGCCAGGTCAGTGCTTAAGATGGGGTACGAAGCATTTAGTATAGGAGTGTAGATTAGTTAATTAAATATATATAGTATATATAAGTATTAGATATATAATAAATGAATGTTATATTGGGGGTCTGACGAGTAAAATACTGGCCTTAAATCAAAAAGGAGTAGTGTGTGACCGTGAGGTATAGAGGAAGAGGCGATGATACAGTCATGAATACTGTCGCGATGTACTGCTGATAGAACTGTGAGAAGTTTACAAGTAGCACATGATTATGGTTGAATCGGATCATATTTAATTACACCTTAAATATTAGAGATAGCATGTGTAGAATTGAAATTTTCGTTGAATCATATTATATTCATTCATTGAAACTATTTGCAAAATAATAGAAATATTAATATATAGGATAATTATAATAAAAATATTATCAAATTATATAATATATTATCACATTTAAATTATTTAGTTGTTAAATCTATTGATATTTATAAAAAATCACTGTTAAATTAATATATATATAGTAATATATACTATATATAGAGTATCTTAGTTAATATATATATAAGTTAACTATATATAATATATATATTTATATATATAATTAATATATATATATACGTATATGGGAGAGGGTAGGGTGGTGGGTGCGGTGTTGGTAAGTCAATAATAAACTGTCGGTGGACATAAAAGCCCGGTGCGTGCTGTACACGGTGGACAGGCCTAGTACACACTTAGCAAACACAGGGGCGTGAGGGTGAGTAGTGAAAAAGTAATAATACCCATAAGTGCGCTAGTGAGAATTATATAGGATATCACCCTCATAAGTCATATTAGGAGCTAAAGTAGGCGATACTACTGAAAGGATCAGAACCGTTTAATAGTGGGGAAAAAATATCGGGTGGATGAATGAGGGATATAAATATATGTTAGGCATATAGTGAAATAAGTAATAACTCAATACTTTACTAACTAAGTGTATATATAGTAATTATGAATATTATATAGTTTAATAATATAAATATGATATAATATATATAGTATATATAGAGTGTATATAATATATATTTAAGATATTATATTGTAAATATAAATATAGATATTATTATAATGAAAATAAAGAAGATTAATAATTATTATATATAGTATATTATATATAGGTAAGATTTAAATACTTGAGCTTACTTCCTTCTAAATCACGTTTGTTACGTTTAGATACACAAAACGTATTGCTTAAAGTGTTCCATATAATGATATAACTTATTAATATTTATTAATTCATTACTAAAGTTCATCAGAGCACGTTCTTACGTGCTAAAGATTATGACGTGATGTTATGTAGGGGAATTGAACTAAGTCTGGCGGGGCGGCCAGATAGTATTTGTGAATGGTACTTTAAGGGGCGACCGTAGCGTAGAAATTGAGCAAGACGTCTCAATCTCTCGGCCGAACTTAACACGGGGTGAGTGATTTATTACTGTGACGCGCGCTGGGTAGACTCCTTGTTCGTTCTTACCATATGTTTGCACTGATGGTATGGGGCGACTTCTCGCGTGGGTCATGTTACGTGTCGAAGATGGTTCTAGAGAGTAATCGCGGAGAAGCTAATTGGAACCCCCTGGGGCCTCCGGAGTGTATTCTCGGAACAACGACAACTCTTCTACAGTGCAAAACGTAAGGGATACCGCACAAACTCTTGTCCTTCTCTTGAGATGAGTAAATCTTATGGTATATAGTGCTGCACAGAGACATCCAGGATCGTACTGCTAGTGTGTGTCTTTAACCCTTGTGGCTTCTGCGCCACCGAGATACAGACACGATAGTGCAGTGGGCAGCTCGGCACTCTTGTGATTAGTTATATACCTATATACAGTAGCTAGGGAAAGAGCTGGCACCTAGGGCCTAACATATTATGATATGTTAACCTATATAGTCATTATATATAACTCTCAGACTGGGGCGGATATTCGACGAGTAGCGTGAGCGCCGGGTGATACCTATATGTACATTCACTAGTAATTCCCACAGTAGACGTTCTCCGCGATCGTATGACAATAAATTCAGGCTTTTTAGTATAGTGACGGCTAGGGTCTGTAGTCAATGCAAGTGTTATGTCTGTATATTATATATCATACTACTACTATACCATACGTCGGTACAGGGCGGTAGAAGCTGGTTGCACATATGTCCACAGAGTGCTACTATATACCGTGAGCATGGCGTTTAAGTGTTATTCAACACCGTTTGGAAGGTTCCGAAGGAGGGCGCACAACTACACGTAAATTGTGTAGAAAGTGTAAGAGAGCACTCTATAAAATACAACAAATGACTCATATCGAGAATAAATTGTGACCCCTTAATGCTTTCTCAAAACATAACATGAAAGATTCTAAGACAGTTAACGTGCTAGACGAAGATGTGCTGGTGCGGCGAAGGTATAGGAACGGCAAACACGGAAAGACAAGGGGTAGATGACAATTGATCATTAGACATGCATCTCGAGTGGTGATTAATTTAATACATTAATTTATTATTCTGAATCAATACTTGTAGAATCAAGTCTCTACTTATTATGATGAAGACTCTTATCTATGTAAAATTATCGTACTCAGGTCTTTAGCTCATATTCTGACTATCAACATCACTGTTGAATTAACACCAGTCTGTAAATAGAACTACAAGTTATTTGTCCGTCCTGAACTTAAATTTGACACATAGTATTAATAAACTACGATGAGTGCTCGTAGAGCGTAACTAAACTTGCGAGCAAGCGAGATGGCGTATAGAGATAGCCACTTAGGGTGTATTAGCTAGGGTGTGAGGGCATTAATTATTAACTCTACTTGTGACTGAGATATATATTGTGAACTCGATAGTTCTTAATAATAAATTCTGTAATAGGACGGGCAAAAATATTAGAACTTACATTGAACGTATTTGCAATCCTGTACGCAACAGCTGAAAAGGAAAGACAGTACTATTATATATATTAACCGGTATGACTAGTCGTGGGCAACACTGGCAGAGTCAATTTGTACATAATCACGTCACACTGTGTGTGAACGTGAAAGTAGAGTTATAAGTAGACGTAGCCCTGGATGGAGCCAGACATGAGTAGGTAACATAGTACATGCCTCGGCTCAAGATCATTTGGAGATCTCCTCTCTCCTTGCCTGGCAGAGTAGTCTCATTGTGTAGGTTGTGAGCTTGCTTAAATATTGCGAATGGCTATAATCGATTACTATCGCGAGGTGAGTGTGTGGAAATGTATCATCGATGTTATCCTGTCATTATTCGATTAGTGAACGTACACTATCGACTATTATTATTTGTGTAATTTCCTGCCCCAAAAGACCAGGTAGGTAAAATTAGCTAGTTGAAAGGTGTGAGGTGACAATAGTACTACATAAAGTGATCAAATTCGACCTGAGTAGCTGTATAACTATATCATGGTCATGGCGTATTATAGGTAAATGTAATGTTGTAGAGAAATAAATGAGTGGCAATGAGCTCAGTACTCTGTATGTCTAGCTCACTTTGTGTCGTGTAGAGTTACTCGCACTAAGGCCGTTGTACATGAAGGTGTACTCACTAGGGGGTCCGCAAAAAGCGTGTAGTACATAACCGCGACGTCACTGAGTGTTGGTGAGGTAAATATAGATCAGGTTACATGTTGCATACGTGAGGAAATGACGGTCTTCTAATACTGGGAAGGGAGTGGTGTTAGGTGAGAGTGGGGTATACTAGTGCTTAGGGACTTTGGGTGAATAATAATAGTAGTGAGACCCTTAAGTGGAAAATTGTTGATCCATCCTACGTTTACGACGATTTAGTGATTGATTTAATAGCCCTCAACATGTTACGCTTGCTGGTAAAAATCTCAATGGTGTGCGCTTTGACGTGTACCACTCCGTGGGCAAGTGCGACACACCTTTCCGCAACCTGCACGATGCAGGTTATATTAAGTACTTTCGAGATTACGGGCAGTTCAGCTATCACCCAGTAAGGAGCTTTGTGATATGACCTACGGATTACGATGTTGCGCGTACACGTATAGGTAGGTTAGGAGTGTGGAAGTAGGTATTATCCTCCAGGTAAGGTATAGTAGCATATAGGTGATAATATACTCATGTATGGGCTTCGTTCTGATAGGGATTATTATAAATGAGACTAATGAGTCGGTATAAGTATCTATATATATATGTGTATAGCCTAAGCGATGAAGTTTAGTCTCCTTCAATGTAGTTTGTTTAGAAGTTTCATGATATTAGTGGAACGACAGTTAGTTGAACTCATTGATTAGCAGTAGAAGCTGGTATAAATGTTTTTATTCGGTGAGTACATTTATCAGTTTAGACACCACTCGCAATTATGATTTATTGCACAATGCTTAGGTTGTTTAAAATTATCAGGAGTGTACAAAATCCTTGTAATAAACGCTAGATAACGGAGTCGAGTCTGATCACTCTCACTATGAGTTCTATTATAAAAGTAATATAAATATCCACTTCCATTTTTTTAACTTTATGCGAACGTTTAAAACCATTTGGGCTCAGATGACTCTACACTGTGTTGCTCACTTTCAGGGATTATGGAAAAGAACCTGGAATCAACGACTGGACCGTCTTATTGAATTAGAACTGAGTTACAAAAGGTATCTGAATGGGATATATAATAAACATGCAAAGTATCCGAGTAGCTATCGTATGGTATCAGAGGAAATAATTGTATAGTGATTTGGAGCTTTGAATAAAACATGTGTTGAGCACGCTGCCACCTTAGCGGGCGTGCAGGCAGACTAAGATATAATAGAATAGTTGATAATAATATATACTTAAGATATATATATATATATATAGTATATATATTATATTAGTAAAGGTAAGGTATATATGTTAGGTATATATATTATATAGTATATATATAGATATATAAAAGGAGGTATTGATATATATATATTATGTATAGTATTATGATAGTATATAGGATACATAGATATAATATTTACACAATGGCATTCCAAGTTCTTGTAATTTCTTTGGCCCTAACAATGTATTATAAAATAATATATGTATTATAAGTATTGGTCACTCGACAAATCTGAAGACCATTCATACAGAGTTGCGTGTTCACCTAATACCTGTTTACAAATATGTGTATTTATAGTATATGCGATCTGCCGTGTTAATATATATTAGTAGTATGTATATATAGTATTATTATATATATATTATTATATATATATATATATATATATATATAGATTAAAAATATATTATTTATATATATAGTATAGTATATATATAGTGGATTATAGTGAAAGCTAGTTATTAAAATATATATATTATTTTTCATAGTTTTAAAAGTATATATATTTTTTTCATATTATTACAGCGTGACGCCACATTTCCAAGGGCTTGAAAATGAAATGAAAATAATATTTTTCTAGAAATAATAAATATTACTCGTATTAAAGCGCTTTTTCTAAAAACTTACATTTCAAAAAAATATCCACTTCAATTTGGCAATTAAATAAATTCAATAGAAGATTTCATATAAGATTCAAAACGCTGCTTTAGATGTATTTTAAAAGAAAAAAAAACACTGTTCATGAAGTTAAAATACTCTCTCCCCCACCAATCTCTATCTATTTATAGGTTTAAATACAAAAAATATCGACCCAACAATTTGTAGCCTCTCCTCCCTCCCTCTCCATCTCTTCTTTCTTTTCTCTCCTCTTTGTTTTCAGGTTTCTTTTTCGAGGCCTTTTAGAGCTGGTTAAAGTCGGAAGGGCCAATTAAAATCGATAAACAAAAAATCTGTCGAGAAAGCGCAAGAAAAACGTATTTCAATGTCAAGCCAGAAGATGAAGCAATAATATTTAACTGCGTTCTTCGCTTTAAAGGCAACATTAAATTGCTTTTTTCTTGTATCCTATAGTTTTATATAGTAGTATATATATAGGTATATATATATATAATATATACTATATATATGTATTAGTATATATAATTATATATATATATATAGTATTATATATTGTATTATAGTATATTTTCTATATATTATATATATATATATTATATATATATTATTTTTTTATATATATATATATATATATATATATTATATAGTATATTATATATGATATATATATTATAGGTATGTATATATATATATAACATATAATATATATATATATATTTATATTAGATAAAATATGATAAATCTATATATATATATATAATATATAGTGATATATATACTATATATTATATTATATATATATATAGTATTATTATATGTATATATAACTATATTGTATAGTTAATATTATTATATATTATAGTTATTATACTATATAGTATATTATATATTATATATATAGTATAATATTATATATTTATAATATAGTTATATACATTATATAATATATCTTATATTATATATATATACTATATATATATATAATATATATTATATATATATATATATGATATATATATTATATAATATATATATATATTATATTATATAAGGTTATGGAATGAGAGAGAGTGAGAGAGAAAGGGAGTAAATATTAAAGAATTTGTGTTATTTTGTTGTTGTTGGGTGTTGTTGTTACTTTATTATTATTATTGTATTATTTATTATGTATTATTATTATGTATTATTATTAATGTATTCTTATTATGTATTATTATTATATTATTAATTATTATTTTATTATTATTATTATTATTATTTTTATTATTATTATATCATTATTATTTTTATTAATTATTATTACCTAGCGAGGCTAGGAGATTTGTTACTTATGAAATGGAAAGTGTTTAAAATCAGGACTGTGTCAACGATCTGAGTGCTAGACATATTGTGAAGTTGCAGAAAGTCCTCCCAGGTTGACAAGAGTGTTTATGGTTTTTGGAAAATTGAACGTTTAAATGTATTAAAAATGGTCGGTTTCAGCTCTCAATGACTGAGGTGTTTACTATATTACAAGACTTCAAATTGTATACTCTTCTCTTCTTTCCTCTCTC